>CAJGYO010000240.1:0-110589 GCA_904845875.1 Miscanthus lutarioriparius
ACTAGACAAGAATCGATAACTCAACTTATACTAGAGTTGCAAGGAGGTCTAATTTGATCGATGCAACATCTAACAAGAGGTATAAGCCATGACGCAGATTACATAACAAGGAGGTTGACCGGATCGATGCAAATTGCATTTCTGTCAAGAACTCACCGAGATCTACTCTACTCCTGCTCCTAAGGGGTGGCTGGAGCCGTAAAAAGTAATTGACTTATATTTGATTGATTGGTTCTTTTTTTACAATAGTCGTGTTTGATATTTATACCCGGTAGTCCTAAACATGAATCCTACTTGAGCAACGAGATTTGTTACAATCTTTTTGGCATAAATGAAAAACATTTCCTAATTTAAAATAACTTGGACTCTAATCTTTCCCTTTTGTAGAGTCCAGCATGTCTCGGCCCCATGCGATCGTAGCTCTCTGCCGTTATCTATTGGTCCGCGCCTATCCTCAAGAAAGCCGATTCTAGTGCCGCATCCAATTAGTTGGTTTCGATCTCGCACGTAATTGATCCCCTTGTGACATGATTTTTGAGCCTTTGAGCCTCGAGACCCTTCTTCCAAGTTTTGGTGTAAACAAGTGTGACCTTGCATTTAGAATTGGTTAGGTGAGCTTTTAGCTAGAATGGCACCTTTGTTCCCTAATTAGGATTTTTTATAAGGTGCTTAAAACTTAGATAGGTGTAATCTTGGCTAAACCAATAGTTTTAATTCCTCATTTTTGGTTAGAAGCAAAGACGATAAATTTTAGAAAAAGAACTATTCACCCCATCTAGTCCGGGCCATCTCAACCCTACAATAATATGCTATCAAACACTTACAAAAGCCATTAGACCTTTAATTATGTGGTCAACATCACCAAACCCACTTAGGGCTTGATTGCACTTACAAGGAACTATGTCAGCCACACCGACGCTCCATAGTAGCTTGTCCCACCCTCTCCCATCCACCCACACATTTCCAACCCACACAACATGAGATGGAAGGAAATTCGAGGAAGGGTTGTCTCTGAATCAAGGAATATTCCTTTGGGGAAATGACTCTAGAAAGCTCTAGTTTAGTTTTGGTGAATTGATGAAACCCTAGGTGCTAACCTTTGGTTCTAAGTGTATGAGATAGGTTAGTACAATTCCAAGTGGTGGAGCAATTAAAGTCCATGGTGATGGTGTTGGACATGTGATGATGATCAAGCTCCAGCTTGGAAAAAGAAGAAACAGAGAAAAATAGAATAGGCCAAGGCAAAGGTATAATTGATAGGGCCATTTTGTTTTGGTGATCAAGACACTTAGTGGGTGTGATCATATTTAGGATAGATAGTCGTATTATTAAGAGTAGTGAAACTCATCATGAAATGCGGTTATCAAAGTGCCACTAGATTTTCTAATTCATTGCATATGCATTTAGCTTCTAGTGAATGCTAACACCCTTTGGGAATTGACTTAGATTGTTGCTAACTCACGCATACACTTGTGGTGGAATACTTGGAGTTGGCACACATGCACAAGGTGAAGTGGTCACAGCTTGAAAAGAGTGAAGTCGGGAGTCGACCTACTTCTTGGAGCATCGAGCCTCGCAAACAATCCAGATGGCTAACCCTAGTAGAGAGCGCAGAAAAGGAGCATCGGACCAAGCCAATCGATGGTGTCGGACCCACTCAGCACTATTCCTTCATGCGGTAAGAGCATGGCTTACGCGAGGCGTGACACGCGTGGCGGCGGCCGCACTGCTTCCATGTGTCCGATGGAGGGCGTTGGACCAGAGTCTCGATGGTTTTAATCATCTCTAGACCTTCTTGGACCACGCCGACTCACCCTATGGAGGGTCCGGATGGCTGGGTCTAATAAAGGTGACCAATGCGTGGCGAAAATTGTTGGCAGTAACGGTCCATTCCTTTGAATGGGGACACGTAAAGCGGTGGGATTGGCCATGGTGGTGTCTGACCAAGGTCGCTTCTGGTCTGAACACCAATAGGAGCAATCCACTACTGCTGGTCCAACGGCTATAAGCTCTTAGGGGTGTCTATTTAAGTGAAGGCCAGCCTTGGGCGCCTCTCTGGCACATAGACATACTTTTCATCTGTTAGAGTTTGAGCTACTCCTCTCCAACCACACTTACTTGATTAATTCATCATTTGGTGACATTGAGAGCATCCAAGTGTATTGCTTTTTGAGTGATTGCATCTAGAGGCACTTGGTGATTGTGTTTCACTCCAGATTTCACTTTGTTACTCTTGGTGGTTGCCGCCACCTGAGACAGCTTTAGTGTAGCAAGGATCGCCGAGCTGAGGGTGCTCGGCTTCTCTCCGCTCCAATCGTGGTGATTGTGAGGAGTTCTTGACCTTTCCCAATTGGAGAACCAAAAAGGTACTCTAGTGGATTGCTTGTAGCTTGTGGATCCCCAACTTATGTTGGTTGTGTGGCACCCGATTACGGGGTTAGGTGTGTGATGCCTATTTAGCGTATGAACCTCTAAGTGGGTGAATCGCTACAACAAGGACGTAGCTTGCCGGCAAGCAAGTGAACCTCGGGGATAAATCATTGTGTCATCATTGTCTCCGGGATTCTCTCTATGATTGATTGGTTGTCTCTTGCCATGGCGGTATACACCTCACTACCTCTCTTGCATTTACTTTCCTAGTGTAGCTAAGCTATATTTAGTGTAACTAGTTTTGAGAGCTATCTTATGTCTTGTTAGTGGTTAGTGAGGATTTTAGTTAACCTTGAGAGCTCACTAACTTAGAGAGTAGTTACGGTGTTTTGAACAAACACCGGCTAGTAAATTTATATTTATGCGTTAGGCTGGATGGTGCGCTAAAGGGTACAAGATTTATACTGGTTCGGGGCTGAATGTCCCTACGCTCCAAATTGCTGTCGTCGTGTTATTAGCACAAAAATGGTTCGTGGTAGGGGTACAAATGGTCAAGAGAGGACTGGTCCTGTGTCTCTGCTGGATGGGTCAAAGGATGTCAAGAGCCCTGGCGGTTTGCACTCGGCTGTGGTGCCTGATGTGTGGAACCAAACTCTCTATGAGCTCACTGTGTGAGTTGTCCGTCAAAGTTGGTGCCCCTTGATGGGGAGCCCCGCCTCCCTTTTTATAGACCAAAGGGGGAGCAGGGACATGTGATGGGTGAAAGAGGAAAATACCATGGGTATAGAAGGTCCTTCGAAAGGTAGCAGCCTTCTTGACATGGCAGCACACTGGTGTCGCCGGTTGGCACGTTCACGAGTACTTTGATGTTGATGACGCGCGCCTTTACTTGATCTCGTAGGTGGTCACATTCTCGCCCCGCCTCTGGCGCGTGGTGTCGTGGCTAAGATGTTGTCCCACGGTCCTATGGGGAGTGACCGGTGACCGCTCATTCATCACTATAGAGTATGGGAGTCCCTCTTGGACTATAGTGGTTGTCATATGTTGTGTCCTACAGGTTCCTCACCCAGAGGGTCAAGGCGGCGCCTAAAACACTGGAGGGAGAAAAGTATGCGCCACAACACTATTCAAATTTCTGCCATGTCCCTAAGGGTTCAAAGCGCCTGTCCCCATCGTGTTTTCGATGGTGCATTTTTCCGCAGGGTGATGGTGGTATGGTCCTCGATGCTTGGCGGTTGACCCAAACGCCTTGTCTTACCCTATGTCTCATCTCAAGGAGCGGGTGCAGATTGCTAGGTGAGACGGCGCCTTGTCTCTTGCCGTCAGGCTGACGGAACCTTGTTTTTAGCCATCCACGGCGAGGCAAAAACCTGCCCGGGACGTCGGGTGAGGCGGGCTCGCCTCGAGCCCTGGGCGAGGCGATCCTCACCACTGACCCTCGGGCGTAGCCGAGCCAAGCTCACTGGTCGGGTGTGGCAGAGGCCACCCTTAGCCCTCGGCGAGGTTATCCTCGCCCACGGCCCTCGTGCGAAGTGAGACCAACCCTCAGCCTCGGGCGAGACGGAGACCAACCCCCAACCCGGCCGAGGCAAAGACCAGCCCTTAGCCCTCGCAGGCGGAGGCGTGGCCCACCTGCCCGTCGGGTGAGTCGGAGCTAGCCCATGGGCGTCGGGGGAGGTGGAACCAAACTCCCGTCGTTTGGGTAAGAAGCGTAGTAGTGCTCTTGTCCGTCTGTGAGTGTTTACCGCTCGATGGTTATTAGTTCACCTCCTGGGTACCCTAGTATTAGGTCCGCGACAAGAGCCTCTCGAGCCCCGGGTGATTCTTGGACAAAATTGCCCGGGGTGTTTGATTTTGTCGAAATTAATTGGCATGAGGGTGCGCCAGAAGCACCACCCAAAGGGTGTAGCCCCCGAGCCCCTAGGTGATTTGAGTAGAATCGCCTGGGGGCATTTCAATTTTGTCAGAATTAATTCGCCAGAGGAGTGCATGTGGCACCTGCCGGTAGCCTCGAGCCCCGGGTGATTCGAGTAGAATCGCCTCGGGGTAGTATCGGCCCTCTGCTGCTAAGGCCGTAAGACTTGGTTTTTCGTCAACCGGATATTTTTAAAGGGATCGTGGTATCCGCCAGCGGGATTTCATTCTGGCCTCGACACGGCTGGGCCTCGATCATGATTGAGGCCCCGGTGATACTCATATCTTTGAGTCTCGGGTCATTTGCGGGCCCATCCTTCGCGGGGGACGGTCCCTTGGCTCTAGGCCCTAGGTGGGCCGGAGAGAAAAGCTTTGTGACCCATGTTCCCCTGGTGGGAAGAGAGTCCTAGTCCGCCTAGGAAGGCGAACCGCCTGGCGCGCGACTTTCATGAAGTGATAGGGATCACGGGCATGTGTCCGTGACATGACGCAATGCAGTGCATGGCGGGCTCGAGAGATCGAGGTGGACCGTTGCCCTTCTCGTGATCCGTCCGCTCAGATAAAACCACGGGTTTGCCCCTAGGGTTTCATACTTCGCCTTCTTGCCTCGTGATTCTCACCACCGCCGCCAATCGTCCTCGAAGCTTCAAGACCCAGACCGCCTCCCCGCCAAAAACTCGCCACCGCTTTCTTCTTCCCACGCCCCGCCATCGTGAATGGACCCGGGTTTTAGATCCAACATCTCCTCGGCACCTTGAGGGCCTAGTACGCCGAGGCCTCCTTCGCCTGCTGACCGCCGCAAGAAGAGTGGTGACCGCCAAATGAAGAGGACGAGCCCCACCACCGAAGGGTATGTCGTGGTCTTTGCTCACTTCCATGAGCGAGGATTCACCATGCCCGCCCATCCGCTTTTTTTGGGGATCGGCCGGACTACTATCGTGGAGCTACAACATCTTACCCCCAATGGGATCCAAAGATATTAGCGGCGTTTATCGCCTGTAAGGGGTTTTGGGGATCAGCCCCACTTTGAGTCGTGGCGGTATCTCTTCGCCGTCAATCTTCAAGAGGCATGGGTCGGGAAGCAAGAATCGCGACGCGCCGATGGGGTGCGCCAAGATCCACCTCCGCAATCACCGGTAGGGAGGTGATCGCTAATGCGTCGCTCCACCTCCCACAAAGGGTGGCATTCGCAATGGTTCTATGTCAAGAATGACGACGCCGCTTCTTGCCGCCTTTCACCGGGCGCTACATCGTGGAGGCCCTTTGAGTCATGGGGGGGGGGTGTCACGGCTAAGGGAAGAAGCATCTCAACGCCTTCTCGCCGCCCTCCCGAACTCTAAAGAATAGGGGCATGAAGGGGTCGGGATTATTGGCGCCACCATGAGGAGGGTTGCGCCCGATGGTGCTGCTGTTGCCACCTCAGAGATGGTGCCCGAGGCGCTGCTCAAAGAGACAGCGCTTCCAACAAAACGCCCCTCCCTCAAGTGGCGCAAAGATATCAAGGAGGCAATGGAGATCGCATGGCGACTCTCATTGGCACCATCCTTGACTTTGTGTATCCGGTGCCGGGGCATCCCCCGATGCGGCCGGAACTAGGGTTTGTTGACTTTGTTAGTTTTTCTTTCCCCTTGCTCCTCTTTTCCCTTGAATTTCTGATCCCCTGATGTTAACCTCGGGATGGTAGGACTAGCTGGGGACTCAGACTTCAAGTATGTACGGCCCATCTGCCAAGGACCCAACCTGTGGCAACGTAACCTCATACACGATCCGGTTGTGACAAGAAGACGAGGGAGCTGGCGAAGAAAAAGGCGATACGGAAGCAGCAAGCTCAAGATCGAGGAGAGGAGGCAGACAGTGAAGATGATGATGATGATGATGAGTCTGACAAGGCAGCAGCCAGTGTGGATTAGGGTGACCTGGAGGACGAGGACTCGTGGCCCATGCAGGGACCTTTCTAGTTCCATGCGGAGGGAAGCGAGTCCGCGAGGACAGTGGAGCCGGGCCTACCCCTGGGTCCAGTGAGAGCCGGTGGATCCACCGTCACCCTCGGGGTGCCAGCGAGGGATCGGTGGATGGGAGGGGACGGCTCCGATGCCATGCCCCATGAGCTGATGGAGGGGGTGGCTCCAATGTCGCGCCCCAAGAGCTGATAGAGGGGGACGGCTCTGATGCCGCATCCAGTGAGCTGATGGAGGGGGTGGCTCTAGTGCCGTGCCCTGTGAGCCGACGGAGGGGGACGGCCCTGTTGCCATGCCCCATGAGCTGATGGAGGGGAGTGGCCCAATCGCCGCGCCCCATGAGCCGATGGAGGGGAGCGGCTCTGTCGCCATGCCCCATGAGCCGATGGAGGGGAGCGGCCCTATCGCCACGCCCCATGAGCCGATGGAGGGGAGCGGCCCTATCGCCATGCCCCATGAGCCGATGGAGGGGAGCGGCCCTATCACCACGCCCCATGAGCCGATGGAGGGGAGCGGCTCTGTCGCCGCACCCTTGTAGACAAGGGGGATGAGCTCCCCTGCCTCGGAGCAGGGGGCGGGCTTGAAACGGTCCTGCCCACATGAGTTGGAGTAGGGGTCCGGGGGTTCATCCTCAAAATGTACCCACCGCCCAAAAGCGCCAGAGTATGTCACTGATTCCCCTCGTTTTTCCCCTTTTTATTTTTTCTGCTCCTGACTTTATGCCTTTTTTTCCTTTTAGAGATTCTGCGACGGGCCACCCTCTAGGGCCGGCGCCCAAGAAGAGCCTTGCCCTTTAGGCGGGGTGGCTAGTGCTGCCCGACCTCGCCCCTGTTTTAGGCAGGAGCGACGGTGTCGTTGTGGCCTCGTTATTGGTCCAAGTGGGTGCCGCGATGCCAAGCAGCACACCGGTGGTTGCTAACCAGCTGGTGCGATTGTGTCAAGCTGCCAGAGCAGGGTGGACGCAAATGTGGTGGTGCACGAGGGGTGGCACAATCCGCACCCTCGGTGGCCCCAGCCGACGGTTCTCGCGACGCTGGCCAAGTGAGGTCGGATGGGATGCGGCTGTGGTGTCCGAGGGAGCAGAGGCCGCAGTCCATGCATAGGAGGTCAGAACCACGGCGCTGCGGGCCGGATGGAGGAGGACATGGCCGGAGGGTCTCCGGGCATCGTGGTGGTGGTGGGGAGGACCCACAGGAGGTTGCCCCCGGTCCTGTTGTCGAAGGGTAGATGTTCCCCCATGCGGGGCGAGCCACCGCTCCAGTGGATGGCTGCTCAGGACCCAACATCGGCTCTTTTTTGGCTTCGATGATGTCCGCTGAGAGCCTAGAGTGGGAGAACCTCAACATTGGGTTCTCAACTATGATGGATGCCTTTGAACCAAAGCTAGGGTGCCTGCCGCGAGATCCTTGTTCCTTCTAGCTAGGTGCCCACTTAATCTTCTCCTTTGTTTTCTTCTCCCTTCACGTATTCTTGTGTTTTCGTATTTTTGATACCGGTCTTCTTCAGTGTATCGTTGCTCGTAGCTGGAACAAATCATGGTTCCTCTGCGAGCAAAAGGTGGAGTGGGACCGCCTCACCGAGGAGGCCCGGCTGCGGGGAGATGTGAGCGCATAGCTTGCTGTCGCCCAGCAACGGGAGGCCGAGGCACGCCGGGACGCGGAGGAGATCCATGGGATGTTTGAGGACTTATCGGCAAGGGCGAAGCTAGATGAGGAGGTGGCCGCCAGGATCCAAAAGGAGTGGGACGAGCTACTCCAGAAGGACACCGAGGCCAGTCAGCTGGCCATCAACGTCTTGGACGAGCTGATGACGGAGCGGGATCTCAGGAGAAAGGTCGAGGATAAGTCCATGGCCCTTCAGCAGAAGGTGGACCAGGATGTCGCGGTGATTGACCGACTGCGCAGGGAGCGGGACAAGCTGCGCCGGACCAAAGAAAGACTTCGCTCGGAGCGCAGCACAGCCCACGAGGAGCACGACTGGGCTGTCCGAGAGCGCAACAACGCGTGTTAGGAGGCCGAGGCCCTCTGGGTGGATCTTGGAGTCGCAGTGACCCGGAGGTTGGACGCCAAGAGCGTCGCTGCCCAGCTAGAAAAGGAGCTCACCGAAGTGCAGGGGATTCTTCAGACCAAAAGTGACGAGCACGACCTTTTACAAGCCGCTGTCCGGGTGGTCATCAATGCCCTGAGGGTGGCGCAACTAGTGGAAACCAGCTCACTCGTGGCTCGTGCCACGGGTATCATGGCGCGGGTAGGCCAACTTGAGGAGGACGCCTTTCACACCGAGATCACCCAAGCCTTTGTCGTCGCCTGTTCTCATTATGATCGGGAGATCAAACTGGAGGTAATGAGCCAAGGCTTCGCGCCTATCTATGAAGATGCTGAGCTGGATGAGATTGAGAAGGCGGTGGCTCCCCTTGCGTAGAACCTGGCGAACAGCCTGAAAGGAACGGTTCTCCCTTTGTAGAAGTAGTTAGTTAAATAAATTTGATAAATGTTTATCTATAATAGGTGAACAAGTGTTGGTTCTTTTGTGCCTGAAAATGGATTCGTGGCTTTGTTTCGTAATTTCATTTTGTTTCGTTTTGTTTGATCTTTACCTTCTTCCCTTTTTGCGATGAAAAAGTTTTACGTGATCGGCCCTTCCGTTTGTTTAAGACCGTAGGGCCTGAGATGTTTAGGGGAAATTTTGATTGTGCTGGTGAGCAAAATTGCCGTAGCCGTCTGGACATGGGCTTTTTGTGGTCTTACCAATCTGTTCCCCGAACCTTATCGCCAGTCTTGATGCGAGGAAGGGGTCTGATGTAATGACTTTTTCGAAAAAAGAGAGGAGGTACCCGTACCTTTATCAGCCCCCGAGTGAGATCTCACCCCTTACGGTTCTCTAGGGTTGGATGTTACTGGAGACCGGAGCAAGGGAAGTGAACTTACGTTTGTATTCGCTCGTACCCCTTACTTAGGATTTTGGCGATCGTTCCTTGACCTGCCTTCCAACAGATTTCCCCTCAATGGGGATTCTATGGGCTTAGCAGGAGGCCGGATTGAATTTAGAAGGTTAAGACGAACCTGCCCGCCTTAATGCAGGATGGGCAAAGGCCTCTGAGGCTCATCTGCATTTCCTCCCTGGTTTCGGTTTGACATGAGGCGGCCTCGGAGCTTTTGCGGGTCAGCCTTCGAACCTCTGTCTTTCGATCTCGGATCAAGCGGCTCGAGCCACTGAGCCCTGTTAGGGTCTGACAGGGGTCGGCCGTATTTTCGCGCGTTACCCCATCCTCAGTTTTCGCAACTGGAGGGGTTGAGTTGACGACACTTGCCTCGATAGCTCGAGAGTCATGCTCAATGAGCTCGCTAATGGGTACGTTCGTGTGAAATCCGGGTCCATCATTTGCTGATGGGGTCGGCAGAGCCCTCGGGTGGCATTCCACTACTTCTTAACCCGCCTCCCGGCAGATGCCCGAGCCGTTCGATAGGCTTAGTGGCCCGCTGGCCTCTCCTCGGTGGAGATTCTATGGGTTTAGCTCGGGGTTAGAATCGAACGAGAAAAGGTTGAGATATCCCTGTCCGCTTTTGAGCGAGGTTGGGCAGGGCCGCTGGGGCTCGTCTCAGTTATTTCTCCCTGGCTCTGTTTGACACGAGGCAGCCTCGAGCCCTTCGCGGGCCGACCTTCAAACCTTGGCCTGTTGCCGCCCATATCGAATGAGGCGACTACCGTTTCGTGACGCGACACGAAGCGTTGGGATGCAGTGTTTTGCATATGCAATGTTTGAATGTATAATTTAATCAAAATGAAGGCAGGGTCGGTAACGTTACCTTGGTAGTACGAGCGATGGAAAGCTCCTACCGAACGTGTTCGCGTGGGGTTCGATCCCAATGTTTTGCGATGGGGTCGGTGTAACCTAGGCCATACGATTGACCCAGGAGGCCCGTTGGGCTCCCCTTTACAGAGGTCGTGTTGTCGGATCGTTTTGTGGTCCTACCTAGGGAAGCGGAGGGTCGCCTTCCTGTGTGTGCACCTTGATTGTTGTGCCCGAGGTGGGTCAGTGGCGGGCCATACCCAGGAAGCGTCCTGTTTGACCGGGCGACATCTCATCGACCGGAGCACGTCCCGTCAGTTCTAGCGCGTCCCCTCAGATTTCTGTCAGTATTGATTTCACATTTGTATTGAATATGGGAAAGCAGAGAGTTTTTCGTCCCAACCTTTCGTCTTTCCTCAGCTGCTGAGCCCCTTCTTTAAATAGGGAGGGGGAGAGGAGTTCTTGTCCCACTTCTTAGCCTGCCTCTAAGCCGCTACACTTTCTTCTTCTTCCTTTCCACCGACTACGTCCGTGCGTCGTGGCGGTTCCTAAGTGAGGGAGGGTAATGCCAGAGAGAGAAACTCACTGATCCGCTTATGAATCCAGAGTCTGATGTCGAGCTGGAGGTCATCCAACATAGATAAGATGGTGCGGGTCACTTTTGCCAAGAAGAGGTCGCTGTCGTCGAAGGAGGAAGGGCACTGGAGGGTGCCGAGCGTCGTTGGCCTCGCTGTCGTTCGTTGCGGCCTTCCTCCGGCGGCAGGTGCCCCCTATTCAGACGATGTAGTTGGGGTTGCGGCTGATGACGATGGTGTAGTCCCTGGACACCTCGGCGGAGGGGCACCATAGTTGCCGGCGTGGTGCTCGACGTTGCAGATGACGGCGCCTTTGAGGATCCTACGGGGCAGTGGGATGTTGTCGATGGAGAGCGTGGTGCGGCGGCCGCAGTAGATGAACTGGTCCGTGTACATGCAGAGAAGTTGCCGATGGAGGGCATGGTACGGCGGCCGCAGTAGTACTCATAGTAGAGACTGCAATTGAATAAGTTTGTGGGGGAGCCCCCGAGTGAACAGTCCTTTGAATTTAAGAGTATATTAGCCCTTTTCGTGATGAAATCACTTTGTAAGTGGTGGGTTTGTGCAAAAATGAACAAATTTTCATCTTTTGTTACGGCAAATAGCTTTTCAGCTTCCTCTTTTTGTAGAAGAGGTTTCGGTGCCCTCCGACCCTTCCCATGATTCGGGTCGAAAAAACTAGGAGTGCGGGCGAAGCAATTCTGATCACGCTGGTGAGCAAGGAGGTCATAGCCGTTGGGGTGTGGATTTCCCGTAGTCCTACCAGTTGTACTCAGAATTGGTTCCTGAAATCCTAGCCCTTAGGACTTGTTTATGAGAAGAATGGAAAACTTAGGTAATGTTTGCAAAGGTAACATAGGAAGTGTTTGCAAGATAAATGTACTTGTATCATTTGTATCAGCCCCCGAGTGAGGTCTGACCCCTCATGATTTGCAGGGGTCGGATGTCACTAAAGATCGGGGATTTGTAAAGACAAAAATTGATAAGGAGAAGTATGCGTTTATTTAAGGGTAAAAACAACGTAGTTGTTCGATGTTCTAGGCGTTGGTGAAGACCTTGCCGTCGATGGTTTTCAACTTATAGGCGCCTGGCCGGAGTACTTCTACGACGATGTATGGCCCTTCCTAGGGTGGGGAGAGCTTGTGATGGTCCTTGTTGCCCTGCACAAGGTGGAGAACCAGGTCCCCGACATTGAAGGACTGGTCTCGCACCCATCGACTATGGTACCGACGCAGCGCCTACTGGTACTTGGCCAAACGGAGGAGCGTGATGTCGCGGGCTTCGTCTAGCTGGTCCATGGCATCTTTGTGGGATGCCTCGGCTCCCTATTCGTCGTATGCTCTGATTCTTGGTGCTCCATAGTCAAGATCCGTTGGAAGGACATCCTCGGAACCATATACCATGAAGAATGGTGTGTAGCCAGTGGCCCGGCTGGGAGTTGTCCTTAGGCTCCAGAGCACCGCCGGGAGCTCGGTGACCCAGCGTGCACCAAACTTGTTCAACCGATTGAAGATCCTAGGTTTGAGGCCCCGTAGGAGCATGCCGTTCGCATGTTCGACCTACCCATTCATCCAGGGGTGTGCAATGGTGGCCCAATCGATCTGGATGTGTTGCTCATCACAGAATCGAATGAATTTCTTGCCGGTGAACTGTGTGTCGTTGTCTGTAATGACAGAGTTTGGTACTCCAAAGCGATGGATGATGTCAAAGAAGAACAGCACAGCTTGCTCGGACTTGATCACGGAGACCGGCCGAGCTTCGATCCATTTTGTGAACTTGTCTATGGTAATAAGTAGATGGGTGTAGCCCCCGGGCGCCTTCTTGAGAGGCTCAACCAGATCGAGCCCCAGACTGTGAAGGGCCATGTGATGGGGATCATTTGGAGTGCCTGGGCCAGGAGGTGAGTCTGCTGGGCATAGTACTGGCACCCTTCGCAGGTGCGTATGATTTGCTCGGCGTCAGTGACAGCAGTAGGCCAGTAGAAGCCCTATCGGAATGCATTCCCAACCAAGCTTCTGGGTGCGGTGTGGTGACTGCAAACCCCGCCATGGATATCGCTCAGCAAAAGCTTCCCCTGTTCGACAGGGATGCAGAGCTGCAGGATTCCGGTGTGGCTCCGTTTGTAGAGCTCGCCTTCTACAAGAACGAAGGATTTGGCACGACGTGCGAGCCGTTGGGCTTTTGTCTTGTCCACCGGTAGTGTGTCATGGAGGAGGTAGTCGAGGTAGAGCGTTCTCCAGTCACCCAGAGGATCGGACTCTGTTGCTGGATCCTCTTCAATTTCCATGACCTCAGGGTCGGGGGCCGTCGGTTGGTCAGTCCTCGATGCTAGATTAGATGGGCCATCGTTGACCGGTTTTGATCCCTTGTAGCGCACCGAGGGCTTGTGTTGATCGCTGGCGAAGACACCCGTTGGGACCGGCTCTCAGCCAGATGCTGCTTTTGCAAGCGCGTCGGCCGCCTCATTGAGGCATCTTGGGATGTGGTTGAGCTCGAGGCCGTCGGACCTCTTGGCAGTACGTAGCCATCTTGGTGTCGTGGCAGCTTGACTCCTTCATGACTTGGTTGATGACTAGCTGGGAGTCACCCCGGATGTCGAGGTGTCGGATGCCCAACTCGATGGCGATGCGTAGGCTGTTGATGAGTGCCTCATATTTAGCCACATTATTTGATGAGGGAAAATGGAGACGAACCATGTACCTCATGCGGACCCCGAGGGGTGATACGAAGACCAGCCCCATGCCGGCGCCCTTCTTCATTAGCGATCTATCGAAGTACATCGTCCAGTACTCCTGATCAACGATAGCTGGTGGCATCTGGACCTCGGTCCATTCCGCGATGAAGTCGGCCAGCACCTGGGATTTGATCGCCGTTCTAGAGGCATATGTAATGCCTTGATCCATCAGCTCGAGCGCCCACTTTGCAGTTCTTCCTGTGGCATCCTAGCTATGGACGACCTCGCTGAGGGGGAACGATGTCATGATGGTCACTGGATGTGACTCGAAGTAGTGGCGTAGCTTCCTCTTGGTGATGAGTACGGTGTATAGGAGTTTTTGGATTTAGAAGTATCGGGTCTTGGAGTCAGATAGTACCTCGCTGATGAAGTACACAGGCCGCTGGACCCTAAGGGCGTGTCCCTCTTCCTCCTGCTCTACTACCAGGGTGGCACTGACCACCTATGTGGTGGCCGCTATGTATAGCAGGAGGGATTCGCCGTCGCTTGGAGGAACCAGGATCGGGGGTCCTGTCAGTAGCTGTTTGATCTCGTCAAGCGCCTCCTAGGTCTCAGACATCCACTCGAAGCGGTCGGCTTTCTTCAGAAGTCGGTAAAGGGGGAGACCTCATTCGCCAAGGCGCGAGATAAATCGACTAAGTGCGGCGAGGCATCCGGTGATTTGTTGAACCCCTTTTATGTTCTAGACTGGGACCATTCTTGCGATGGCAGAGATTTTCTCCGGGATGGCTTCGATGCCATGCTCAGATAAGATGAAGCCGAGCAGCATGCCCCTCGGGACCCCAAAAACACATTTTTCAGGATTGAGTTTGATGCCATTTGCTCGGAGTCTCGCAAAGGTCTGCTCAAGATCCGCAACTAGGTGGTTGGCCCGTTTGGACTTAACTATGATGTCGTCGACGTAGGCCTCAATGGTCTGCCCAATGAGGTCTCCGAAACATTTGAGCATGCAACGCTGGTACGTAGCCCCAGCGTTCTTTAGACCAAACGACATTGTGACATAGCAGAACGATCCAAAGGGGGTGATGAAAGATGTCGCGAGCTGGTTGGACTCTTTCATCATGATTTGGTGGTACCCGGAGTACGCGTCAAGGAAGTAGAGGGTTTCACACCCTGAGGTAGAGTCGACTATTTGGTCTATGCATGGCAAAGGAAACGGATCCTTTGGGCATGCCTTGTTGAGACCTGTATAATCGACACACATCCTCTATTTCCCACTCTTTTTTCACACAAGAACGGGATTAGCAAACCACTCTGGGTGGTATACTTCCTTGATGAACCCAGCGGTCGATAGTTTCATTATTTCTTCACCGATGGTCCTGCGCTTCTTCTCGTCGAAGCGATGCAGGCATTGCCTTACTGGCTTGGAGCCTGGGCGGATCTTCAAGGTGTGCTCGGCGACCTCCCTCAGGATGCCTGGCATATCCGAGGATTTCCACGCAAAGATGTTTTTGTTGCCACGAAGGAAGTCGACGAGCGCGCTTTCCTATTCGGAGGACAGCGTGGTACCGATGCGTACCATTTTACCCTCAGAGTCACTGGGATCTATGAGGACCTCCTTGGATCCCTCTGCCAATTCGAATGACCCGGTCGACTTTTTGGCAACAGGTGCTTCTTCGGTCACCTCTTCCTGGAGGGCAACGAGCTCTTCGAAGGCGATGGTTGTCGCGGCGTGGCCGCAGCACTCGACCTTGCACTCGTAGGCACGTTGGAAGGAGGTGCCGACGGTGATGACCCCGTAGGGGCCCAACATCTTTAGCTTGAGGTAGGTATAGTTGGGGACGGCCATGAACTTCGCGTAACATGGACGTCCCAGGATGGCATGGAAGGTTTCGGGGAACCCCACCACGTCGAAGGTGAGGGTCTCAGTCCTATAGTTGGACTGATCCCCAAAGGTGACGGGCAGGTCGATCTGTCCTAGTGGCACAGCCTATTTGCCAGGTATGACTCCATGAAAAGGCGCTCGGATTGGGCGGAGGTTCGACCGGTCGACGCCCATCTCGTCGAGTGTCTTGGCGTACATGATGTTGAGGCCGCTGCCTCCGTCCATCAGTACTTTCGTGAGTCGCTTTGGGCCGACGATCGGGTCGACTACAAGCGGATACCTTCCTGGACGCGGGACGGTGTCTGGATGGTCGGCTCGGTCGCAGGTTATGGTGGATTCCGACCACCGGAGGAAGGCAGGCGTGCCTGGCGTGGTCGTATAGACCTCGCGGCGCGTGACCTTCTGGTGGCGCTTGGAGTCGTAGGTCGTTGATCCTCCGAAGATCATAAGGGCATCGTTCGGCATTGGGAAGGTGTCGTCTTTCTCCTCAGCGTTGTCTGTAGTAGGGGGGCGGATCCTTCCCCCTGCTCCCCTTTGTTGGAGCTCCTGGAAGAGAACTTGCGCATGAGACCACAATCCTTGTACAGGTGCTTAACCGGGAAAGCATGGTTTGGGCATGGCCCCTCGAGCATTTTCTCGAAGTGGTTCGGAGTGCCTTCCGCGGGCTTCCGGCCACCCTTGCAGTCGGTAGTGGCTACGAGCGAGTCCTCACGCCGTTGCTTTTTGTTCATCCTTTTGGTGGAGCGGTTGGAGGCGCCTTCGCCGGCGCCCTCGTCTCGCCTTGCCTTGCCCTCGGAACGGTCGAAGATTGCTCCGACCACCTCCTCTCCTGAGGTGTGGCTGGTGGCGATGTCTAGGAGTTCCTTGGTGGTCCACGGGCCCTTGCGTCCCAGCTTATGGACCAAGGACTCATAGGTGGTTCTGGATAGGAAGGCTCCTATCACATCAGCGTCGGCGACGTTAGGGAGCTCGTTGCACGGCCGAGAGAAGCGTCAGATGTACCCACGAAGGGTTTCATCGGCTTTCTGGTGGCAGTTCTTGAGGTCCCATGGGTTCCTAGAGTGCTTGTAAGTGCCCTGGAAGTTTCCCATAAAGATTTCCCTTAGATCCACCCAACTTTGAATGGCGTTGGACGGTAGGTGCTCTAACCAAGCTCATGCCAAATCGGCCAAGAACAGTGGGAGGTTGCGAATAATGAAATCATCATCATTCGCGGGACCGGCTTGACAAGCAAGACGATAGTCTTCGAGCCAAAGCCCAGGGTTTGTCTCCCCATAATATTTAGGGATGTTGGTAGGTGGTCGGTACCTTGGTGGGAAAGTAGCGTTGAGGATGTGCCGGCCGAAGGCCTGAGGGCCCAGCAGGCCGGGGCTCGGGCTCCGGTCCTCGCCGCTGTCGTAGCGTCCACCGCCCCGAGGGTGGTAGCCGTGTTTGGCTCCTTCTCTTGAGTCATTGTAGGCGTGTCTACGGGCATCGATGGTGCTACGTGCATCGCGGTTGTGGCCGAGACGTTGATGCACCAGAACAATGGTGTGCTGCCTACCGCCCGGTGGTGTCTGGTGAACCAATGCGTCCTTGGCGGGACGCACCGAGGGCATGCGCTGACTGGTGTCGAGCTCGCGTCGTCGAGACAACGAGCTCTCCGCCTGTTGCGCCGCCGCACGCTCGAGTAATGTGCGGATTTCTTGATGGGCCCGGCGATCCTCGGGCGTCGTGGCCTCTGTGAGGCCATGGAGCAAGGCCGTTGCACGCGGCGATGTTCTGGCTTGCCCGGGCGAAATGAGGAAGAGCGCCGTCGTCGGTGAAGATCCTCTGTTGCACGTTACGGGCGGTGGCGCGTGCATGCCCACCGTCTCCGCGACGCTTGATTTCCTCATCGATCTTCCAGTACTCCCGAACAAGCTGTTGTCCGGCATCATCGATCTCCAGCTTTCGTGCTCTCAGCTGCTCCATCCTTACGTGAGATGGGGCCACCGCCTCCCCTCTGGTCTTGGTGTCAGGGTTGCCTATCGGGGTAGCCTCCTCCTCGGAGACGCTTTCGACGTGCCCCTCAGAGGTTTCCGCCATGAAGCATTCCTGAGAAGGGTGATGGCTCCCCCTGCTGCAGTCAGAGCTAGAGGATGATCCTGGCTCCTCAGTGAGGAGTTTGTGGAGAGATTCTGTATCGTGTTCAATCGCCCCCACGAACTCGCTGTCCGTGGGCAGCTGAACCATGCGTTGTGCTATAAGGCGGCCAATGGTTGCCGCAGCGTTGCGGAGGCCAAACGGAAATGCAATCGGGGCGCTCCATGCGTGGCATTCCAGAGAAAGGAATCCTTCTCTAGAAGGCTGCGCCATGTCGTTGTCGTCGAAAAAGGCGAGGCGGCGCTGGTCCTCCCTGGACTGCTGGAGCCCAAGGGAGGCGCCTAGCTGGCGCCCAAGCCTCTTGTCATCGAGGTCGATGGAGGGGAGAGATTGGATGGCAGCATGAGCCCGAACCAACTCTCCTCCCACTGTGATGATGAAATTTAGGTTCTCGAAGCGCACGTGTGCGCCTGGGACCCAGCTGATGTCGTGGTTAGCCATCCGTGGCCTGGTTTGGAACGCGCAAAGCCCCCTACTTGGCATGCCAACTGTCGGTGTTTCGAACAAACACTGGCTAGTAAATTTATATTTATGCGCGTTAGGCCTGGATGGTGCGCTAAAGGACACAAGATTTATACTGGTTCGGGCTGAATGTCCCTATGTCCAGTCTGTTGCTGCTCGTGTTATTAGTACCGAAAATGGTTCGTAGTAGGGGGTACAAATGGTCGAGAGAGGGACTGGTCCCAGGTCTCTGATGGAAGGGTCGAAAGGATGTCAAGAGCTTGGCGGCTGCCTGGCTATGTGCGTGATGTGTGGAACCAAACTCTCTATGAGCTCAGTCTGTGTGTGAGTTGTCCGTCAAAGTTGGTCGTCCCTTTAGCGGGGAGCCTTGCCCTCCCTTTTATAGACCAAGGGGGGAGCAGAGGTTACAGATGGGTGAAAGAGGAAAATACCAAGGGTATAGAAGGTCCTTTGAAGGGTCCGGGTCTTCCTTTTCCTCCAAGCTAGCCTTGCTGACACGACCAGCTGGTGTCAGCGGTTGGCACGTTCGCCGGGTACTTGGATGTTGATGACGCTGCGCCTTTACTTGATCTGTAGGTGGTCACATCCCGTCCCACCCCCGCAGGCGGTGTGTCGTGCTGAGATGTTGTCCCACGGTCCTATGGGGAGCGGACGGTGCGGTGACCGCTCATTCATCACTGTAGAGTATGGGAGTCCCCTCTTGGACTGTAGTGGTTGTCATATGTTGGTGTTCGGTTCCTCACTCGAGGGCTAAAGGCGGCGCCTACAACACTGTAGGGAGAAAAGTACGCGCCCACAACACTATTCAGCCCCTGCCATGCCCGGAAAGGTCTAAAGCGCCCCGTCCCATATTGCTCTGATAGTACTTTTCCGCAGTGGCACAGGGTATGGTCCTCGATGCCGCGGTTGACCCGAACATCTTGTCTTACCCTGTGTCTGTCATCTCGAAGGAGCGGGGTGCAGTTGTCAGGTGAGACGGCGCCCAGTCCTTGGCCGTCGGGCGAGGCGGAACCTTGTTTTTAGCCGTCGGGCGAGGCGAAACCGGCCCCGGACGTCGAGTGAGGCGGGGCCCGCCCTTAGCCCTCGGGCGAGGCGGTCCCTGCCCACATCCCTCAGGTGAGGCGGAGACTAGCCCTCTGCCCTCGGGCGAGGCGGAGCCGACCCTCAGCTGTCGGGTGAGGCGGGGCCCACCCTTAGCCCTCGGGCGAGGTTATCCCTGCCCTCAACCCTTGGGCGAGGCGGAGACCAACCCTTAGCCCTCGGGCGAGGCGGAGACCAGCCCCCAGCCCTCGAGCAAGGTGGAGACTAGCCCTCAGCCCTCGGGCGAGGCGAAGCCGACCCTCAGCCGTCGGGTGAGTCGGAGCTGGCCCACGGGCGTCGGGGGAGGCGGAACCAAACTCCCGTCGTTTGGGTAAGAAGCGTAGTAGTGCTCTTGTCCATCCGGGAGTGTTTAACTTTCGATGGTTATTAGTTCTACCTCCTTGGGTACCCTGGTATTAGGTCTCCGACAGTAGTGACTTAGCCTCTTGTGTGAATTAGATATCATAGATAACTAGAATTGTGGATATGAGGTTTGTATTTTTAGTAGGCTAGCGCAACACTTACTTCACCTCATATTTGTCTAACCACTTGGCTTAGTGTTGTTGTAGAATTTTTAATAGACTATTCACCCCCTAGCCATTAGGGCCTTGGAACTCCGTCCTTAGTGTCTCTAAACCAAACACTAGGACCAAAGTGAGATATCCCATTTCATTTCTAGCCTGGCCTAAATCAAATGCCATCTAAATGTGCCTCTAGGCCATACACATGCACTAATGCTATCCTTAGCGAGGGCCACATCGTGAAAAATGGAGAGGGTTATAACATTAGCGAACACATCGATAACTTACTCCTGGCCAACTTGAATCATAATATGCTCCTCTACATGTAATGATTTCGAGTATATTAGGCAGTGTTTGGTTTAACTTGTGGAAAGTGTTTATGCTGCCAAAAAGCAGAATGCCAACCAAACGGGTGAAATTTCCCAGAAGCGGGTTTTGGTTGTCAACTTTATGCTTTCCTAAACATGTGAATAGAGAGAAGTTTCACAACTGTTTTAAATGGAGATAAAGAGAGAGGGTAGGTTTCATAGTTATTTCAACCAAACAGTTTACAACTTTTCTATAACTCATAACTCATAGCAGTTTTTCCACATCTCATAGCTGAACCAAACGAACCCTCAAAATTACAGATTTTTATGGGTCTTCAAAGGAAATCATGAAACTTGATATTTAATATCTATACCAACACATGGACAGTATAGAAATTAAGGTTGCAATACATTTATGAGCAAAAATTTATATGCTTTACAATCAAACCAAAAAATCTATCAAGCTTGTATTTTAATTTGATACAACATTGTCATATATTGCCAACTTTATAACTCTTAGATTTTATAGAAAATGAAAATGTAAGCATAGATATATAGCATTTTCTATCCTTATTTCTCATGAACATTTTATAAGTTTTTTTTTTCTGTTGTTATAAGATGTAAAGAAATAAAATGAGGGTTTGTTTGGGAGAGCTCCACCAGCTCCAGACTGTGAAAATAGCTCTGATCTATTTTTTTTTAGCCAAGCACTTCTAGATCCACACATCCATCATAGAGTGGCTCCACGAGATTTCGTAGAGCACCTCAAAAGGGTCCTTAGAAAACTCAAGTTTGGTGGAGTTAGGAAAAATTATCCACTAGTGCTACTGATTCCACGGGATACCAATTTGTTTTGTTGTGTTCTATTTATTCCTCGCTCCTTCCTCCATCCACGCATTGTGCGAGCTCTGGCCAGACAAGCGACCTCCCAACCTGAGCTCACGACCGATGCGCCCTCTCACGCCTCACACCTCCCTCCCTCTCGTGCCCTCCGACCTAGTACCATACAAGGACTGAGGCAAGGAGAGAAATGAAACTTATTTCATTTGACTATTAAATGTCTATGTCAAAGCTGAAGCTTAGCTCAGTTTCACGGTAGAGCTACTCTACGGTGGATTAAGCTACTTCGTGATAGATCTAGCTAGAGCTGATGTTTTGGATCTGTTTTTTAGATGGAACTTTGGTCCTAAAAGTAAAGGGTTTTTTTATCCATGCCATTACAATTCTTCGAATTTAGAGAAACGCCATTACAATTCGCGACATCTGCCATTATAATTTTCATTCTCCCCATCTATGCCATTTTCTACGCCAGCAGCGTACAAGGGCCCACTGTCACGCGCGTATTCTACAGGAATGTATACGGACGTCAAGTCCCTGTATCCTCGTGAGACCGAGCCTGCTCACGGACTCCTCGCCTCACCGCGCCCACGTCGCCATGCCTCGGACCTTCGCTTCGCCTTGTCGTGGAACTCAGCTCTCGGCGCTGCTCTGACTAACGTGGCCGTGGACGCCGCGCCCCTTTGTCTCCGTGCAGATGGCGGCCGCCGTGGGGTTGGCCAACTCGTACGGCTCGCCACCGCCAGATCATACGACACGCTGCCCCAGCGCAGAGCATGCGCCCACTCCCAGCGCAGCAACGAGAAGGGGCCCCAATGCGTGTCTGCCCAGAGCCCGTCCCGTGTCTCCCTTCGTCCATGGACGCGAGTTTGAGGTCGAGCAGCGGGCGTGGGCATGAGCACGACCAGACCATGGAGGAGTTATCGCCGTCGTCCATGTCAGAGGTCGACGAGGCGCAGTCGTTGTGGCAGCCGTCATTGTAGGCATGGCCTGACGCACGCTTGCGATGCACCACCGCCTCCCTTGGAACGCCGCCTTGGGCCTGCTGGAGGACTCGACGCGAGGCGCCCGTGACAACGTCCCGCGCAGAGGAGCTATAGCGCCACCCGGCCATTGTCACCCCGTTCGAGGACTGGGCCCGCCCGCTGCATACCACCCAGGCCCGTCCCGCTCACAGAGGTGCTCCTAGTCGGGTCCTCATGCTCGTCGTCGACGCGGCGACTTGCATGCGAGGATAAGGATGGCAACGGATCGGGTTAGCCCGTTTTGGTTTCGGGGCTTGATTTTCGCCCATGGTTTTGCACGTTCGCATACCCGAAATGATGCACGTTCGCAGGTCGCCATGGGCGAGTGCTCGTCCGCCATGGGCGCGCTCGATTTGACGGAGGAGAGAGGAGAGACGGGACCTCACGTGTCCGTACTGCCTAACAGTGGCTCTCCTACGTGGTAGTCTAGAAAATGTCATGGATGCGGCAGAGACGAAATTGTAAAATCTTTGTAGAAAACCCCAAAAATAATAACTCTGGTCAGCTCAGCAGCTGGTGACGGGCGCTGGCGGGTGGGGTGACCTGACTCACAGTCACGGTTGCTGTCGCTGCGGGGGAGAGGAAGAGGGAGGGATCGACGTCATGTTTGTTTTGGTTTGTTTGGCTGAGGTCATGACTAAAAGTACGATTGACTGATTTAGTGTGGAAAAAAAATACTATTTATTGACTGGAAATTTACTTTTTAACACTAACACGACCCTGCGAACGTGCAGCAGGCAGCGAGACTCGGAGAGAGACAGCCACAACAGATTCGAGGCCGGTTGTTTTCTTTCTCGCTCCTATCATTTCGTTTCGTTCCTGATCCAGGCCAGGCGAGCGCGAGCAGGACTACAGCAGGAGCAGCAGCCAGCAGGCCACCCCACCCCCAAACCTCCTCTTTCTCCTCCTCCACCTCCAGCACCCGCCACCACCCCCAACGGCGAGGGAGTGAGAGTGATCGGCAGCAGCGCAGCGCAGAGCAGCTCAGGGCCTTGGCAGGGCGCTGCATTGCGCTGCGGCGGCCATGGCCGATCCGTACGGCGACGGCAAGGGCCCATCACTCAAGAGCCAGAGCCAGAACCAGCAGCCGCGCCCCGGCCCCCGCCTCAAGCCCGCCATCGAGATGGAGGACCTCATCAACCTCCTCCACGGATCCGATCCAGTCCGGGTCGAGCTCACCCGCCTCGAGAACGAGCTGCAGTGTATGCCCACATCTTCAAGCCCTCTCTGCCTCCTCCTCAGATCTCATCTACCTACCTAGCACCTAGCAGGAGGACCCCCGAATTATTCCCGGAATTGGGTTGGATCTCACCTCCTCCGCTTCTGTGTGCAGTCAAGGAGAAGGAGCTGGGCGATGCGCAGGCGGAGATCAAGGCTCTCCGCTTGTCAGACCGCGCGCGCGAGAAGGCCGTACAGGATGTCAGTAACCCTCACCCCGCTTCTTGCTGCTATACTAGTAATAACTCTGTTTGCTACTTCCGCCACTCTTCAACAACCAGCTAGCTGCCCTGCGTCCCGCCTCCTGTCTGTCGGCACCGACCATCAGCTGCCTAGAGCACCACCATATTATCACTCACTAGTGATCCGCATTTTCAGCTTCAAACTGAAATCTGCTTCCGCTGCTTATGCTTACATAGCAGGGGTGGACACAAAATCAAATCTTTTAACTGATTTCGCCTGTGACCTACATTCCTGGTTATATATCATATCATTATTATCATCTCTAGTCCCGCTAAGGAACAATCACATCCGTTGATTTTGTTTCGTACTTATATTTTGTAACAAACAATTCTGACTTTGCCTCCTGCATCAATGTAAGCTTACCGAAGAATTGGCAAAGGTGGATGAGAAGCTGAAGCTCACAGAGTCTCTCCTTGAAAGCAAAGTAATGGAGGAGCTCTTTCCTTTTCCCTCTTGTTCATTTCCCTGTTTTTTTTTCTTTTTGTGGAGGAACAGATTTTGATAATATGCAAGATTTCAGAACCTCGAAGCAAAGAAGATCAACGACGAAAAAAAAGCAGCACTTGCCGCACAGTTTGCAGCTGAGGCAACACTACGAAGGGTTCATGCGGCACAAAAGGATGATGACATGCCTCCAATTGAGGCCATTCTCGCACCACTGGAAGCTGAGCTGAAACTGGCCCGTCAAGAGGTACTTGATCCAAGCGTCCCAAAGCCTGCATACCCACTTTGCTCCTTTTCTTTTCTTCAACCAATGTATGTATCTTTTTTCTTTCATTGCCTCTTATCAAGCTCTTATTATTCCCCAAAGGAATTCCAGCTCTACAAATGAAGAATGCTGCAACATGCCTACTTATTTTTATATTTCTTTCTTGACACTTGCTAATGTTTCCTAGTATGCTTTACTATGTTGCTAGTTATCACTAGAGTACTTGACAAGTTTTATACAGCGACCTTGTTCGCTAAGGGTATAGTGTTGGTGCATAGGCTGCATATTTCATCTTTGATACTATTTATGTTCACCTGTCAGTTTCATGCTTAATTGTTGCTTATTTATCCTCATTATGATTGAATGCACACTTCTCGTGAAAATGCTAACATGTTAATCTTTGTGCCCAGATTGCAAAATTACAAGATGACAACAGGGCATTGGATCGTCTTACAAAGTCTAAGGAAGCAGCTCTGCTTGAAGCGGAAAGGACGGTTCAGATGGCACTGGCAAAAGCTTCTTTGGTGGATGATCTGCAAAACAAAACCAAGAATTGATGAAACAGATTGAGATATGCCAGTGCGCGCAACAATGTATTTACACTAGTAACTTTATTACTAGCTTCTGTTGCCGATTAAGCTAACAGTATATGAGGCTTCGCCGTTGCACCTAACAGGAAGAGAACAAAATCTTGGATAGAATGCACCGCCAGAAAGTTGCTGAGGTTGAAAAGCTTACTCAGACTGTCAGAGAGCTAGAAGAATCTGTTCTTGCTGGTGGTGCAGCTGCAAATGCTGTCAGAGACTATCAGCGGAAAGTTCAGGAGATGAATGTAATGCATGAATCATGATGTCCTTGGACATGCATTATACTTTTTAGGATATGTACCTGAAAGCACTATGACTAATGCAAGTTTTACAATGTTTCCTATTCTTAGGAGGAAATGAAAACTCTTGATCGTGAGCTATCTCGTGCAAAGGTTTCAGCAAATAGGGTTGCAGTTGTGGTGGCAAATGAGTGGAAAGATGGCAATGATAAAGTAATGCCTGTCAAACAATGGCTCGAGGAGCGAAGGATTCTGCAAGTAAGTGAAAGGTCTCTTTTCTTATAGTTTCAACGTGTTACTGAGTTGCTCTTGTAGATCTGTACAAGTTCCTCAGCGGTGATTTTTTTTTTTTTTGATTTGTTGAGCATTGTCTTTTTTATTTTTTGCAGGGAGAAATGCAGCAACTCTGGGACAAACTTGCTATTGCAGAAAGGGCTGCAAGATCAGAAGCTCAACTGAAAGTATACTTTTGCTCTTCATGCTGGTCATGACTACCTTTTCTCCCTGTCTTAATTTCTACCCTGCAGGTCTTTTCACTCTCTCTTCATTGTGATCTGTATCAAATTTTGCAGGAGAAGTTCCAGCTACGACTTAAGGTACTCGAGGAAGGATTGAGAATGTCTACATCGCGAACCAATGTCAGTGCCACACGCCGCCAGTCTATTGGTGGTGCTGATGGTTTGTCTAAGGCCAATGGCTTCCTGTCCAAACGCCCATCATTCCAGATGAGATCATCAGTGTCTACCACAACAACTCTAGTTAACCATGCAAAAGGAGCGTCCAAGTCGTTTGATGGAGGCTGTAGATCACTTGAACGCTATAAGGGCCTTGTAAATGGGAACGGTATGAACGTCTCTACCGATTCCAGTGAAGATAAGGAGTCAAACAACTCAGATGAGAAGTGTAACGAGTTTGCATCTGCTGAGTCGGAGGACTCAGTGTCAGGTGTTCTATATGATATGCTGCAGAAGGAGGTCATTGCTCTAAGGAAGGCATGCCATGAAAAGGATCAAAGCCTGAAAGACAAGGACGACGCGCAGTTGAGGTAAGGACTAGTCTTGAGACTGGTTTGCTGTCTCTTCATTTGTTTGTTGCTTTCTCATAATGAAGTGATGTGCTGTACAGATGTTGGCAAAGAAAGTAGATACTTTGACAAAAGCTATGGAGTCAGATGCCAAGAAATCGAGGCGTGAGTTGGCTGCTATGGAGAAGGAGTTGGCAGCTGTGCGCATGGAGAAAGAGCAGGATAGCAGAGCGAAACGCTTTGGTAGTTCAAGCGGTTCTGGCAGCAGTTCGCAGCTCCCACCTGGCAGGTAGGATTAGTTTGGTATCTTCAGCTGGTGAAGAATGTGTAGTGGAGGGGCTAGCATGTATAGTATGTGATTGACCAAATTTGCGTGCATCTTTACTCAGGACTTTACCTCGGAGTGGCTCAGCGCGCAACATGTGAAGGCATGTAGGAAGTGGCCAAATATGCCTTGGATGGGTGCGTGTGGATCCTTACTTGGATTAGGACTGGTGACAAGGAAGGAGCCTCTCATTGTCCTGGAGAAGATGGCATTGCGGAAGAGCCACTCCTGCCTACGTCTCGTGGTCGCGGGGATGAACTACTTTGTGTCTAACAAGGCAAAGCTAGTTTAAGGGGTGTGCTCCGGCTAGTGTTTTTTCTTTCTTTCTTTCTTTTGACGAGGTGTCATTTGGTGGTGATTGCTGTTGTTTCTTTTTTTTTTTTGCAATGTGATGATCTTTGATCTTTGTTGGTGCTGTATAGGTTTGGTGAGGCGTTGCTTCTTTTTCTTCTTTGATTGATATATATATATCCGTCTGTCCGTTATAATGTAAAATGTATGCACTGAAGAGTTGCTTATAATTTGCCTGACATTTCCCCCCATGTTTCTGTCAGTGTTGAGCAAGTTGATGTGGATAACCAGCATGGTGAGAATGACTGAGCTGGCTGTTGTAACGATTTTCTTGTGATTTTGATCTTGTGCCCGATGATGAAGAAACCACATCGGACAATAGTTCCTTTGCATATAGGAGTATGTCTGATGATCACCAGATGAATGGAGTTGAGCTGCTGTTACTTTGTTTTTTTTTGTGAGATTATGAAAAAGAGCTGGACTTGACTTGGCAAGGTGAGTATGCTGAGATAATTGTGGTGAGTGAAATAATTGTCCCTAATGGAGATAGAGCTGCCTGCAGGCTGCTTGTGTTGTGGTTAAGGAGGGAGGAAGAGAGGGAAAAGGAGCTGCTGCCCAGGGCAGGCTCCCCCAAAACCAAAAGAGAGAGGAGAGGAGAGCAGTGAAGAGGGAATACTAGCGCTCGCTGTTGCTGTGCGCTGTGCAGGGTGCAACGGCATCCGCGTCCGCATCCCCCCGCCCCGTCGGCGCCATCGCCTCGCCTCCGCTCCCAATCAGATCAATCCATCCCCTCGCCATCCTCGCCCTCGATTCCTCCTGCTCCTCTTCCTCGTCCTCCGAATCGCGGGCAGGCGGAGCTGCAGAGGGTGGAGCCGGCGGCGCTCCACCAAAACCAAAGTAGAGGAATCCCCAAATCCGAATCGCCCCCATCGATTGTGAGTTTGTTGTTGCTGCGTCTCAAGCTAGACTAGATTTTTTCGATTCTTATTGTAGATCGAATCGACCGATTCGATTCATCGCTCCATCGACCGGTAGTAGATAGAGATAGGGTTCATACGCCCATTGATTTGACGATGTTCCGCCGCGACTGCGTGGGACCGCCGCCGCCATGCCCCCCGGCCGCCGCCCTTCACCTTCGCATCCTGCCGTCTTGACCAAACCCAAACCCCGACTCCGACCCCGGTTCCCCGCGGGAAGATTATAAGAGCCAAAATACAAGCGACCGGCCCGTGCGCACCAACCACCACCACCGGAGCAACAAGATGGCCGATAGCGGCGGACTCAGCGCCAACAACGCCGCCGCCGCCAACGACGACGACGACGCCAACACTGCGCCTTTCCCCGACACGGTCCGTATCTTAACCCATCTTTGTTTTTATCTATACTCCCATCAATCCACTTTTGATTCTCTCTGATTCGATGATTGCTGGTTTGATTCTCACCCAAATCAAATCTCCACTGCCTTGCCTTACAGGTCCAGGTCGGAGGATCTCCCGAGTACAAGGTCGAGAGGAAGCTGGGCAAAGGTGGCTTCGGCCATGTCTTTCTTGGCCGACGTCTGACTGCTGCTGGACGCTCTGCGGCGTCTGCTGCCCAAGAGGTTGCCATCAAATTTGAGCACACTACCAGCAAGGGCTGTACCTACGGCCCTCCGGCTGAATGGCAAGTTTACACGTAAGTCTGCTCATCATCGTTCGTGTCTTTCATCTCCCACTACCACCAACAGATAGTCAGATACTATGTTATTACTACTGTTCATGGTTCTAAGTGACTGCCTCTAATCATGTACCAGCGCTCTAGGAGGCACGCACGGTGTGCCCAAGGTGCATTATAAAGGTCGCCAGGGTGACTACTATGTCATGGTACCGTTCTTCTCCTTCCTGCTGCCACCTCCACCTCCTGCTAATCTTGGAGAATGGATGACCCTTCTGGGTTTAGCTAATGGAGATTGACTCTTCTGGGACCAGTGCTCTTTCTTTGTCGAGAGAAGGGGGGCCTGGTCTGAATTTTAGTGAGGAACTTTTGGGATTTTTGCTACTGAAGAATCACTTGTAATTTATTTGATTCCTTTTTACCTCTCCAGATTATGGATATGCTGGGGCCTAGCTTGTGGGATTCATGGAATTCATTAGGCCAATCGTGAGTTCCTTAACTCTACTACCTCTGACCTCTCCCAGCGGTTGCCATTGTTTTTTTTCCTACCCTTTTTTCTCCCCTTCCTGTTTGTAATAACTTGTGCTGAAAAACTTCCAGCATGTCATCGGAAATGGTGGCTTGCATTGCTGTGGAGTCCATTTCCATCTTGGAAAGCATGCACTCTAAAGGGTAAGCGGACATCTCAAGCATGCTTAATGGCTAATGTTTAATTCATCAGTCTCTTTTTTATGCTTCTGTGCTTTGCTTTTCAGATATGTGCATGGAGACGTCAAACCTGAGAACTTTCTTCTGGGGCAGCCTTCAACGCCTCAAGAAAAGAAACTTTATCTTGTGGATCTTGGATTAGGTAAACAAGCCTGTTCCAATCAATATGTTATTAACTTGCATGGTTTTTGTGGAATCGTTTCCCTTTCCTATTTCTTCTAGATTACTAGTGGTCTGGAGGATTCAGTCTTGACCATCTTAACAGCTTCTGTGTTAATTTTCACTTGCCAGCAACAAAATGGAGGGATACTGCTAATGGACAGCATGTTGGTTATGATCAACGTCCTGATGCCTTTAGGTTTGCCACTTTGTCTTTTATGTTTCATAATATAATATTCATATTTGTCTGCTAATTGTGGCATTAGTTCTATGTCTAAACTTCTCTCTTGCCTTTATAATCTAGAGGAACAGTTAGATATGCTAGTGTCCATGCACATTTAGGAAGAACTGCTAGCAGGAGAGATGATTTGGAGTCACTTGCCTATACACTAGTATTCCTTCACCGGGGCAGGTTGCCATGGCAGGGATACCAGGTACCTTACTGTATAATCTTTTAATCCTTTTCTTTCCAAAAAATCAGAACTACTTTTTTTCTTGAGTAGTCTTGTTTGACCATTGATCTTTTTTTGTGTGGGCCTGTGTTTACAGGGTGATAATAAATCATTTTTGGTGTGCAAGAGAAAGATGAGTACCTCATCTGAGACCCTTTGCGGCATATGTCCTCAACCTTTCAAGCAGTTTCTTGAGACCGTTGTCAACATGAAGTTTGATGAAGAGCCAAACTATTCCAAGTTGATTTCATTGTTTGACAGTTTAATTGGATCAATCCCTTCCGTTAGACCAATCAATACTGATGGAGCTCAAAAGGTCTGTTTCAGGCATCACATACTTCATTGGCGAGTTCAAGTGAAATGAACCTTTAAAAATCTAGGTACACCTGGCTTATGTATTTTGTGGACATGCTCACCCTGCAGGTAGGGCAGAAGCGTGCCAGGTTGCTTAATGATGACGACGACCATGTAAAAAAGAAGATTCGGCTGGGTGCCCCTGCAACCCAGTGGATTTCAGCATACAATTCAAGGCAACCTATGAAGCAGAGGTTAATGTTAATTCTCAAGTTATTTTTCCTTCTGTTGACTGTATATCCTGTTTCAAGTATCCATTCAGAGTCATATTATCATACTGCATTCTGTACTGTTCTTTCTTTTAAAAGCGAGTTCCCATTTTTTTTTTTAATATTTGTGTGAAAATCTGATTCATTCAGTGAAAGGAACCAAGTTAACGACATGGCAAGACTGCATGTAGATCATAATTTCTACTGGGATAACAAATTAAATGGAAAAATATAGTTTGATCCCTTGAGAACCAAAGATAATCCATAATACTTCCGCTGTTTTTTAGATTCATCGATGCACCGACATTCTTTTTGTGTATTTTGTCACTGTAAAAGGATGATTAACTTCTGCCGTTGATAGGTACCACTATAATGTGGCTGACGCAAGGTTAGCGCAACATGTGGAGAAAGGAAATGAGGATGGTTTGTTGATAAGTTCAATATCATCATGCTCAAATCTTTGGGCACTCATTATGGATGCAGGAACTGGCTTCTCAGCTCAAGTCTATGAGCTATCTTCACACTTTCTTCATAAGGTAGAACTTTCCCATCTGCACCTCATGTAATTCATTCTCTTTCGATGTTCTCAATTTTGCCAAAAAAAAAAACAGGAATGGATTATGGAGCAATGGGATAAAAGTTACTACATCAGTTCTGTTGCTGGCTCCAACAATGGAAGTTCTATTGTAGTGATGTCAAAAGGTATAAACATTTTTTTTGTGACATATCATTACCTTACTGTATCCCCACTTGCTTGTGACAAGAACTGTTTGTTGTCGCTGTTGCTGGCTTGCTGCATATATATTCATTACATTCTTTTCCCTATAGCTGCAGTATATCCGTGACTATTCTATATCTCATAGTTTATAATGTACCCACTTGAATGAGCCTGAAAAGTAAACCTGAATACCAAAAAGGAAAACACAAGTGTCTCACCAGTTGCCTGACAGCAGGACCAGTATTTGCTCAAACACCCTTGATATGCACCTGTTATCAGAATTACCTGTCACTTGCTTGGTCCTTTTCCTTTTCGTAATGTAGACCCTGTCACAATTGTGCGTCTTTGACAGATATAGTTTTTTTTTGTTGGTCCTCTGATATAGTATGTTTGATGGCCAGGCACACCATATACACAGCAATCTTACAAAGTCAGTGATTCCTTTCCATTTAAGTGGATAAACAAGAAGTGGAAGGAAGGTTTTCACGTGACTTCAATGGCAACATCAGGCAATCGATGGGCTATAGTCATGTCCCGCAGTGCTGGTTTTTCTGAGCAGGTTTGCACCGGTGCTGAACTCCATATAGAGAGATAACGTCGTATATGATTCTCATTTTCATTGTGAAGCATTTGGATGGATAGCAAAAGACAAAAGCCAAGTGTTTTATGCTAGAGGTTTTAATATTTTCTTTCATGCTGCACTGTTTGCAAAGGACAGTAGAAAGTGTTTTTGGTAGCAATGTGATTTTCTAAGATGTTCAGGTGCATCTTCAGTGATGGTTAGGTCTGGTATTTTATTTGGCCTTGAAGTTTAGGAATGTGCCAAATCTTGCAGGTCGTGGAGTTGGACTTCTTGTACCCAAGTGAGGGCATCCATAGACGCTGGGACAATGGCTTTCGTATCACTGCAATGGCTGCCACAATGGATCAGTCTGCGCTGATCCTAAGCAAGCCAAGGCGTCGCCCGAGAGACGAGACACAAGAGACTCTGCGGACTACACAGTTTCCCAGTCAACATGTCAAGGTAGGACAGAGCCGTGGATCTCTCTCTCTTGCTTTAGCTTGACCAGTGACTTTTCCTTACTTGTTCCTCTTGGCTGTCGCAGGATAAGTGGGCCAAAAATCTCTATCTTGCTGAGATATGCTATGGGCGAACCGTGGCCTAAGATCGTTGGTTGCTGACCTAGCTGTTGCTTGATGTATATTTTTGAGTTTTCATCAGCTGCTACCAGCATGAGCCACAGGGACAGGGCAGCAGTGTCCTAGTCCATGGAAGAAGATGAATGAATTCCGATGTATGTTAATCGGGAGAGGTGGGTGCAGACAGAATAGCCTAGCTACTGATCAGCCGTAACATACCCGTCCGATCCAATAAAACGAGTCTGTAATGTGGCTTTTGCAGCGCATTTTCTGCATCATGTTAAGGAAAATTCTGTTTTTTATTCAGTGCTTATGAAGAGGAAAAAAAATATAGAGCGGAGAAATGTGTTTATTTTGTTTTTTCTGTACAAGTACGAGTACTACAATCCAATACACGAGAAATGGATATGATATTTATATGACATCGCAAAAGAGAAGACTATATATATATATATATATATATATATATTTGAAACTGAGAAGACGACTACTGGTCCTGCGGCGGAGGCGCGGCGTCGGACTGACGGAAAGAGAGCATGCTGGGCGAGTCAACTCTGACGATGACTTCTTCGCCGGCGGAGTCGTCGCTCGAGTTGTCTTCCTCCTGCAAGTGCATAGCCATCCGCCGTCGCTGCCGCTGGGCTACCGGAGCAGGAGCGGTGGCAGCAACCTCAGCAGCGTCTCTTAGAGGTAGAGCTGCCACTCCCTTCATGTTGGAGCCCTCCGACTGCACGGAGAGCAGAGGCCGCTCCTTGGACGGCATCCTTGGGTAGGAGGAGCTGTGCTTCTGGTTTGTCGTCGTCGCCTGCACGCGATGACGCCTCAGCCGCCGGTGACCCTGCTGGCCGGAGGAGAGGCTCACCATGCTGCCGTACATACTCAGCTGCAGGGCCCTGGAAGACAAGCCGCCCGGCATCTCAGCAGCTAGGCCTAGGCTGCCACGGGACCTCCGGAAGCTCTCGGGCCAGCTGAGCAAGCCGCTGTGCTCCTTGCTCATGCTCCGTGCTGGCTCATGGCCTCCTTGTCCTTGGGGCAGCAGCAGCCGCGACGCACTTCTGTGAAGATGGAGATGGGCCTCTGCCTCCTCAAAGAAGATGATCCGCGCTCTAGCATACACCTGGTACCTGCGTGCGGTATGGCAGTAGTCTATACAAGAGAGGAGTCAGATCAGAGCCTTTCTTTGACTCTTTATTTATCTATCTATAGGCAAAAACATAATAATAAATAAATAAAGAGACCTGAGGACTCGAGACCGAATAAGCTCAAGTCAGCATTCGATGGCAGAAGCACCGCTGGAGGCGTGATTAGAGTCAGGTTCTCGGTCTTCAAGAATCCTTCCAGCAAAATGCCAATGCAATTCTGCTCCACTTCCGTGTCTTCTCCCTTCATGTATATGTTCATCGTCGACCTTTCAGCTATGAGAACCCTCATCTCATGCATTCCCATTTTCTCGAATATGCGAGGGAGCAAAAGCCTAGCAAGCACCAGAGCGCTTTCCTGCCAACATTCATCCATCCATGATCCATCGAGTACCATTTATTTATTTTATTTACTACTACTACTACTACTACTACTACTATGTGTGTAGTAGGAGTAAGTATGTACATTACCTGCCACAGGAAAACCTCAATCGAAGGATCTGAATGGCGCAGCTCTTCTATCTTTTCAGTTTCGACGAAGAAACAGTGTGCCACCGAATCCGTGGTCATGTCACAGATATATGGCTTTCCAATCAGCACCTCATACAAACCCAAAGTGCTTCCATGTGATAGAATTGGATCTAAGCAATGCCTTCTGCTTAATCTCTGACTTGTCCACTGTTGTTGCAAAAATACAAAGGGGGATAAAATGCCTCATTAGAACCAACAGTTCGTTCCCTACAGAATTTTGTGAGTGTTGTTGAGGCGCACACTGACCTTTACTACACCAATAGAAACAAGCCAAATACCGGTTGGCCTGGAGCCTTCCCTGTACAGCGCTGTGCCCTGCCCTGGCACGGTTTCCTTTGTATTTCTTAGCAAAGGATCACGCACAGCAGCAGGCAGCGCTCCAACTAAAGGATGAGTGTTCAGAAGGTCACTGACTCTTGGCATTTTCACTATTGGTGGATTCCTCTGCAACTTCTTCAAGTCTGTCTGCCAAGTGAATTAGCTTAGCTTACTGGAGTCATATAGGCATATTTAGTTAAATAATATTCCAGCTACCTGCAGAGCATCATCTAACTGGACCATTTCCTTCTCTTCCAGCAGCCCAGTCTTCTGGAGGTTTTGAATATACTCACTCAAGTGTGTCAGCACAGAATATGTGACTTGTCGTGTCTTTAGCACTCGTAGCACCTGAAATTTTGGGGGAAAATGATTTCAGAACCAGGGCACTGCAATTTATCAGCAGGAGGATCCTTTAGTTTATTCATGCAATGATCTTTATCTTCGTTATTATGTTGGTTTTGTACTTTCTTCTCCAAGTTTTACGGAGAGAAAACTGATTGTTTTTTTCCTCAAACATGCAGGACCGCTTGGTGAATATGTTACAAAGACTTTGTGTTGGAACTGAAAGCTCAACAGCAGTTGAATGAGATGATAGAAGCACATTGTTACCACAAACCTGCGGGAATGTAACTCGAACATCTTCCAAGAATTTTCTAGCTTCCTCTCCCTCAGCGTTACTTTCACCAATAACAGTTCTTGCAACCTCACTATCGCCTGAAGAGAGAAGAAAACAAATAATAAATACTGAAACTGGTGTGCATTAGTATCATACCAGAAGATTGAGCTTAGGGTATCTACAAAACAGAATAAGGATGGAAGATGGACTAATCGAAACCATAAAGAGAGTGTGGAACCTTTAATCAAGCTTTCATAGTTCAAACTGATAAAATAAACTCGGTTCATTGTATCTTTTTCTATCTTAATGAAATGACACACAACTCTCCTGCGTAGTTCAAAAAAAAATTGTTCAAACTGATAAATAAATTGAGCTACCCCAGGTTCGTTGTCATTGAAGTAACACTCAACCACAGTTTCACCCTATAAAGTGGTTTTGCAGTGAAGTAAGGCTCTGTCACCCCACATGACCTAGTAGTTTGACAACCAAATGCTGTAACAGATTCTGTGGTGAAGGTAAACACTTCTTAAAAGTCTGCTTTCTATTGCCATTTGTGATCTACATGGCAACAACAATGTACAGCTATAGAAAATGTCCACCATACATGTAAATCTCATACATATGCAGTTAGTACTGATTCTCTTCTAGTACCCCAAAGAAATAATAGGCAATTTGCAGGAAATAACACATCAAGTTCCCAATATATTACCAAGAAAATCATGTAGCTGCCGCCTTGCGATTCTGTGAGCACGAAGAAATGCAGCACAGATGTAACATCCAGACTCTAATCTTTCGACAGTGAAGTATGTGACAAGCTTTCGTGGTAACCTACTCATCCGAAGGAACCTATAATAATTTGGGAACTGGACATTAGACTTTAAACCTTTCCAATCACATAATGTTTGTCCGGAAACAAGATCCATAGCTTCATCAACCGATCTCATCAGAATATTTGCTGTAGCTTGAGTTATTCGTCCTTCTTCAAGCATTCCCCAGTAAGCAGCTTGCACACCTGTTATAAAATATGTCCTTATAAATTGTCTCCTTTAACTAGCATTCATAACAACACTTGGCACATTAAGGGCCTGTTCGGCAGGACTGAAAAATACTGTTCCGGCTGATTGTTGTGAGAGAAAAATACTGTTCTGGCAGAATGTGAACAGTGATTTCGTGACTCAGGAAACCAGCCAGCCCGCTGGCAACCAGCCAGCCGAACGGCCTCTAAGTTGCAAAAAAGGTATAGAAGATAGAACCATGGAGGGAACAGTAAGCAAACAGTTTATGGATAAACACATATTGCAATGATAAGGGTGTAAAATTGGAAAGACAAATGGAAATCAGTCACAACCCCAACATATCAAACTGATAAAATACTTCTCAACAAAAGAAATCATATCAAAAGTAATGGAGGCCAATCACTAGCAAAGTAGCAATTCATTTAGAAGACAGATAAATACCATCAAACTACAAAGACGGAAGGGCCTAGCTACAGAGATGGCCAGATGGGTAGGGAAAATTTGCCTGCTTACTTGGGACACAAAAAGGCTTAGGTTAATTGCCAGCAAGAATTAGTGAATATAACAGTATTTTTACTTGGACCGTTGATCTAGATGACTATTATCACACATTACATTCTAAGAGGTAATAGAATTAATATATATTTATATATTTTTTATTTTGATAAATAGGAAAGATAAGAAAAATGTCAGGTTAGATATCTATCAATTAGATCTCACATGTATGGCATGCATATAACTTTCATTATTAGATTTAACTTCTCTATGGGATTAACGTGACATGTGGGTGACATTACTTTTTATCATAACATCAAAAAACTAATTTGAGATGCATGACAAACTTGCTTGTACCATTGTACGGAAAGTTTTAATGTTTTTGTTCACCCAAAATAATATAGTTGCACAGTACAGTTCTAACAATACAAAGATAATGTGCAATCTGAAACACGAAATTAGCACCTCATAGTTCAAAGAACCAACTAAGAGAAAATCCATGGCCTTTAATTTTGCGTGCCAGATGGTCATCTCGTACATAGGTGTGTAGCTATGATGTACCCCCTCTGTCCCTACATAAGTGTAGTTTTCGCTTCCCGAGAAATAACTTTGACTATATATATATATATATATATAATAATAATAATAATAATAATATTTATGGTACAAAATTAATATCATTAGTGGATCATTGAATCTATTTTCATAATAAATTTATTTGAAGATACAAATGTTGCACGTATTTTCTACAAATCTAGTCAAACTTACGACACGGAAACAAAAAACGACAATTATTTAGGGACGGAGGGAGTATAGTCAGTATGTCCTGAGCACACATGTTATAAATATTGCAATTAGAAATCTACTGAACAAAAATCAATCTGTTTCAGCGATTGAGATTTCCTGCCTTTTTCTTTTTCTTTTTTTATAAATACTTTATTTATTTATTTATGACTTACTTGTTGCATGTATTCAAAAATCAAGGGCTAAGATCTATTTAAGATCTTACCTCCTATGAGGTAGTGGGGGGTACTGTAGCAAGGCCCTACTTTAGCGGTTCGAGAAGAAGGTATAAGTAAGGGAAATGTAGAGCAATAAAGCTGATCTGAGCATGGGTACAGGTCTGGGCATCAATGGTAGGACACTCGCCTTTGGCAGGCCAGTGGAGGATCTTTCCTCGTACCAATTATCAATGCTGACACCAAAAGTTTTATATTTCAAAAACAGCCACTTCTAATTCCAAACGACAGGAAGATCTGGCATGATAGAAGCCAAAGGCTGAGATTGATTAGCTTAATTGAATGATTACAGCAGAAGTGTTACATATATATAGAGAGTACAAGAGAGCCCAAAGGGCCTGGCCAGCCTGGAGGCGGCGTCCCAAGGGGCCAGTCTAGTCTAGGGAATTGGCAACAATAAATAGGGACTAATAACTCTAACACCCCCGCGCAGTCGGAACGTTGTTGGGACGAACGTTCAGGCTGGAGCGAAAATCCATGAAGACCGAGGAGGGAAGACCCTTGGTGAAGATATCGGCGAACTGCGACGTGGTGGGAACATGAAGCACACGGACAGCCCCAAGGGCGACCCGTTCCCGAACGAAGTGGAGGTCGATCTCCACGTGCTTGGTGCGCTGATGTTGAACGGGGTTGGTGGAGAGGTAGACGGCGCTGACGTTGTCGCAGTAGACGAGGGAGGCAGAGGCCAGCGGGTGATGCAGCTCCTGGAGAAGTTGCCGCAGCCAGGAGGCTTCAGCCACGCCATTAGCAACAGCGCGGTATTCGGCCTCGGCACTTGAGCGCGAAACCGTGGGTTGGCGCTTGGAGGACCAAGAGATGAGGCTGCCACCGAGGAAGACAGCGTAGTCGGAGGTGGAGCGGCGGGTGTCGGGACAGCCGGCCCAGTCAGCGTCGGTGTAGACCACGAGCTGAGTCGGAGCAGAGCGGGGAATGACAAGGCCAAAGTCAAGAGTGCCCTGAAGGTAGCGAAGGATCCGCTTGGCAGCCACAAGATGAGCTTCCCTGGGATCATGCATGTATAGGCGAGACTTGTTGAACAACGAGGCGATGTCGGGCGGGTGAAAATCAGTCTTGAAGGGCACCAAAGAAGGTCATGCGGTATCTTTGTAGGATCAACAACAAAGAGGGGCGGCAGCAGCAGCAGAGACCTTAGCGCAAGTGTCAACGGGGTAGAGCATGGCTTGCAGTCACTCATGCCGTGGCGAGCAAGAATGTATCAGGTGTATCGGCGTTGTGAGAGAAATAGAGTGTCCCGGTTATATTGAATAACGGCTATGCCAAGGAAATGGTGCAGAGGACCAAGATCTTTCATGGCGAATTCTTGTTTGAGTGCAGCGATGACCCGGTGTAAGATTTGCTGAGAAGATGCAGTGAGCACAATATCATCCACATAGAGGAGCAGATAGACTGTCTCAGTACTGCGCCTGTAGATAAACAGAGAGGTGTCAGACTTGGCTTCGGTGAATCCCAGAGTCAGCAGAAAGGAGGCAAACCGGCTGTACCATGCGCGCGGTGCCTGCTTCAAACCATAGAGTGACTTGTTGAGTTTGCAAACATGTTCAGGGAGAGTAGGATCAACAAAGCCCGGTGAAAGTGTAAGCGATATCTTTGTTTTGAGAGAGTGCCATGAAGAAAGGCATTCTTCACATCAAGTTGATGGATCGGCCAATCCTCGGAATGAGCCAAAGTGATGGATTGTCTGGTTAATCAGAAAGGAGCTTGACAACGTGGCTGAATGTTTCATCATAATCAACACCGAAATTTGTTGAGTAAACCCGCGAAGAACCCAACGAGCCTTGTATCTGTCCAGAGAGCCATCAGCATGAAATTTGTGCTTGAAAATCCATTTACCGGTGACAACATTTGCCTTGGGAGGACGAGGAACGAGGTCCCAAGTGTGGTTGTCGGAGAGAGCAGCAAATTCCTCTTCCATTGCCTGGCACCAGTGAGGATTGGCAAGAGCGTCGCGACACGTGCGCGGGAGCAGGGAGAGGACCTCGGCGTGCAGACCGAAGCGAGGCTGCCGGAACCCGATCTTCCCACGGGTAGACATGCCATGGGAATTGGCGACAGGTGGGATGGGAACAGCCCCAGTTGGAAGCTGGGGGTCGTGCTTGACGTAGCGCGGTGGAGATGGGACGATGCTGGAGCGTCGAAGAGCGGGAGCCTCAACAGAAGGCTCGGTCGTCGGGCTTGGTGCAGGAGGACGCCGGTGGTAGACGTGGATGATGGGCGGCCTGTGGACCGGCACCTGTACAGGGCGTGCTGAGGGTGCCGAAACATCCTGTACAGGGGGCGCTGCAGGCAACTGGACAGCGGGCATCGTGGGCACCTGTACAGCGGGCGCTGCAGGCACAGAGGGCGCCGCAGGTGCCGGGACAGCGGATGCCGCAGACGCCTGTACAACGGGTGCTGCAGGTTCCTGAACAGGGGGCGGCCTGGGCAGGGAGAGGCCTGGCGGAGGCCCAGCAGCCCTGGGAGTGCCTGTAGATAGAGGAGGGACTGACAGGGAATCATCATTAGTTAGAAAATCAAGTTCAGTGGGTGGAGGGGAGGGCCGACGGAGGGAAAAGGGAAACGTTGTTTCGTCGAAGACAACGTGGTGAGAGATGATGACCCGATTGGTGATAAGGTCAAGGCACCGATAACCCTTGTGATCCGGAGAGTAGCCGAGGAAGGCGCACAAAGTGGACCGAGGGGCCAGCTTGTGAGGGGCAGTGGCGGTGAGATTTGGATAGCAGGAGCATCCAAAGGTCCGGAGATCATGATAGGAGGGAAGGGTGCCGTGGAGAGCGAAGAAGGGGGTGCTCATGTGCAAGGTTTTGGTGGGGAGGCGATTGATGAGGTGGGTGGCTGTGGCGAGAGCATCGGCCCAATATGAGGAGGGCATGGAAGCTTGGAACAGCAAGGTGCGGGTGGTGTTGTTGATGGTGCGAATCATGCGTTCGGCTTTGCCATTCTGCTGTGAGGTGTAGGGGCAGGACATGCGGAGAGAGACACCATTAGCAAGGAAGAAAGCACGAGACGCAGAGTTATCAAACTCGCGGCCATTATCACATTGCATGACCTTGATAACGCACCGAACCCGAGTGAGCACGAAAGCAAAGAAATTGGAGAGAACAGGAAAGTGTTAGATTTCAGCGAAGAGGAAATGTCCAAACAAAGTGTGAGCAATCATCAATAATGACTAAATAATATTTAAATCCGGATACAACGATGACGGTGATGTCCACAGATCACAATGAATTAAGTCAAAATTTTTGATTGCTCTGGACAGGGAACTAGTGAAGGGCAAGCGAACATGGCGCCCAAGCTGACACGCATGGCAGATAGAATCATCATCAGGTTTGCTGCACACGATAGAAGAGGTTTGAGCAAGACGTGAAGGGCAGCTTTTAGGGGTGTCCGAGGCGGCGATGCCAAGTGGTCGGAGATGGAGTGGCTACGAGAGCGCAGGAGCCGGAGGATGATGATGGAAGCTGCAGGGTGTACAGAGGCCCCGAGCTGTTACATCGAAGAAGGACGTTCTTGGAACGGAGATCCTTCACAGAAATACCAAGAGGGTCAAATTCAATAGAAACTAGATTATCAGTGGTAAACTGTCTAACAGAGAGAAGGTTTTTGATAATATTAGGGGCAACAAGAACATTATTAAGGTGAAAGGGGCCGGGAGAGAGGAGTAGCAAGTACCCATGACCCGGTAAAGTGGCTCCATTGCCGACAACAATGGAGGAAGGGAAGGAGGAGGATGGTGACAAAGTGACCATACTGGGAGTTAGAAGCGATGTGGGAAGAAGCTCCCGAATCGACGACCAGTCCGAGGCGCCGGCGGCGGAGAGTGAGGGAGAGTCTTCGAACGCGGCGTTAGCGGCGCTGAGGATCCCATGGAGACCACGCAGACGGGCGCCGGGCATGGCGGCTTAGTAGAAAGGGCCGGTGGCGGGAGGATAATATGCGCCGGGGTAGCAGGCCAGCCATCATGGCTTCTTGTGGTGGTGCTGGCTGTATGCTGTGGTGGGGCATGAGCCACGGAGGAGGACCCGAGCCACATATGAATGGACCCGATCCACAGGTTGAGGAAGGAGGGCCACTTGTGGGCCACCAGAGGACCGCCGGTGGGTGTGGGCCGCCACCGAAGTGTTCATTGCCTGGCGCGACCACAAGGGCGGCGACGGCCACGCCACGACCAGCTGTTGCCACCGGCCAGAGCCCCCCCCGCGGTGGTGGAGGTCGCGGGACGCAGCAGGCAGGGTGGGCGCCCTGGGGCGTAGAGGCGACGAGAGTCAAGGAGGCGCCAAGGCGGTGCCATGTTGAGCTCGGCCAGCGCAGCGGTCGGCACGAACGTCGGCGTAGGGAAGGGAATGGTCATTGGCGGGTGACGAGTTGAGACATGAATCGGAACGTTCATTAAGGCCGCCGCAGGACGTTCAAAGACGAGGGTGCGGTCCTAGACGGGCTCGCCAAGATCGCAAGTGCATCGCCATGGTCTTCATCTTTGGCGAAGTCGCCGACGAGAGGGCACCACGGTAGAGAGTCGCGAATTCGGCGTCGAGGAGCATGGCGCGGGACTCGCGATTGTTTAGGCTTCTTTGCTCCAGCCCGAGCCATGCTCCCCGAGCGGTGATGCCTTCCCGCTCGTGGACGACTTCCATAAGGTCGGGGGAGATGGTGTTGAAGATCCAGGAGACAACGACGCAGTCCATACGGGACCACGCCGGATCGTAGAGGCAGGAGTCGTCGCAGAGGACGTGATCCTTCAGGGCAAAGCGGCCGAGGATGAGGAGGACGTAGCCGCGCCACTTGGAGTAGTTGGAAGCCTGAAGATCGAGGACGATCGGGATCAGGTTCTTGATATTCGGACACGGCGTACTGGCTGGTGTGTAGATGGGCGATGGCGGCTGCTTCAGAGAAGGAGCGGACGTCGTCATCGTCCTTCGGGTCCTCGTCGCGATGGGAGTCGCCGCGAATCGCGCCCCGGAGGGCCAGCGCCTTCTTGCTCGAAGCGTCTGCACAAGCGCTCTTTGGCGAGAGAAGCGGCGGCGGCAAAAGCGAACGCGCTCTGGGGCCGCGGCGGTGTTCTTGAAGAAGGTCGACCCCGCTGAAGGGGCAGCTGCGCTTCGGTGTTGGTGGAGCGCAGGAAGTAGCCTCATCTTCCGGCTTACAGGGCGGCGAAAGTGCCTCGTCGCATGAGCTTGGGCTGGCGGAGGCATCCAGGCACCGGAGGCGGAGGTGGCGGCCATGGGTGCAAGGCGGCGACGGCCAACCGAGCAAAGGCGCGCTGGAGCCAGGCGAGAGAGAGAGAGTGTGCGATGAGCGAATCCAAGTGACGCTGGCGCCGAGAAGAGCAAAGCTACAGCGTCTTGCATACGTCTTGCTGGGAGAGCGGAAACGGAGGTGGGCGAAGTGGCGGACCCAGTGGGTAGCTGGATAGGCCCAGGACTACCCACAAATTTGGCCCAAAATTCTATTACTACTCTTGAGAACGGCCCAAATGCTCTCTTCTTCGTCTCGGCCGGTGCCAAAGACACCTCAAATCCACGAGCTCTTCAAAATAATAACGCTACTGAGAGGGATCAACCAGGGGACCTCTCGCTTCGAAGCTGCAGCAAGCGACTTACCAAATCCGACTACGAAAGTTTGTTGGATAGGCAATACCATAACCCTATTTAATAAAGGAAAGCAGGGAAAATACCCCTTAATAAATCACTCCTTGTATGCTAAATCATGTCCTAAACGACTTTCTTTACCAGTATGGAGGGAGTATTTATGTAAGTTTCCAACCTTTTAAATGTATTATCATAATTTGGTTAATTTATAGCTAAGTTTGCCGAACTTTTGTTTGGATTTTATAGTATTGCACATAAATTTTTTTTACTAGGACTACCCTGGTGTCAGATCCTGGGTCCGCCACTGGGTGGGCGGTACGGCTCAGGAGAGCGTCTGATACCATGATAGAAGCCAAAGGCTGAGATTGATTAGCTTAATTGAATGATTACAGCAGAGGTGTTACATATATATAGAGAGTACAAGAGAGCCCAAAGGGCCTGACCAGCCTGGAGGCGGCGCCCCAAGGGGCCAGTCTAGCCTAGGGAATTGGCAACAATAAATAGGGACTAATAACTCTAACATGGCAGAACAAAATTGTACCGTTGAAGCCTAAATACCACTAACTCGCCACAGCTATCCACTCCAGGAATGCATGTGAACAGTACAGGTGGTATAGGAAGTTAACTAAAGAGTTACAGAAGTAATTATATCAAGCCTAAAAGGGATCAGGAAAATCCTTAATCACAAAAGAGAAGAGAATCTATGCAAACTGGGTATGATAATATATTATTTAATACCTTTATGCAATATTTGTATCAAATTTGTATAAAAAATACGTATCAGATTTGTGTATTAAAAACTGTTGAACTCTGTGCCGCCAGAGCCACTTCCAGGTTCAGGCATGTGTGCGGTTGCGCTTGCTCTTCTTTTTAATGAAATATGCACTCAGGTGCGTTCACGAAAAAAAAAATATCTGTATCAAATTCCATCAGATAACCTGATAAGTGATAACATACCATTCAAAAGCCGCACTCGGATATCTGTTAAGTTCATGATAAGCATGCGGTCATCTTTGCCACCGACATCATGGGGATGCTCTGGCTCATTGTCTAGGTCATTCAAACATGTAATATATTTCTTTACAGTAATCCAGTCAGCAGGTCCAAGTTCCTCGTCATCCCTTAGCTCACCAAAAGCCTCTAATGCTTTGTTTAGCATTTCATATCTTGTATATTTCAATATTCGAAGCTGCAAAAAACCATATTGGAATCTTTATCTGGGGCATAAGTGAACGTATTTTCATAAATGAGAACCAGTTGTGCTTATGAAAGCAATAAATCAGCAGAGAAAACAAACCTAGACAGATAGAAGATGGTGAATAAGAGGCATGGTTAATGATAGTGATAAAGGCTTCCTGAACACAACGTGTGAAATTATTAATCTATTTTTCACAACAAGGTCTGATGCTAATCTTGTTCAGATAGGAATCACAGCTTACAAATGGAACAATGTTTTGGTGGTGGTGGTTCTTCAGAGCAACAGGTCTGTTTGTTATAAACATTTCCAGCTAAAGAGGGGAAAATCAATTGCTCTAGATTTTCTGCTACTTTTGTCAGATCACTTGGGATAATATTTCGGGATCAGTTGTCAAAAGAAGTGCATACTTAAACACAGGATTCTCTTTGAATCATATTGTTGCAAGAATTGCTAATATATCTTTTGTGATGAAAAATACATTGCTTTAATGTGACTTCAAACCAGCGTTAAATTAAGAGTAAAGAGTCCTTTTCTTGTACTCCTCTCATGTACTCATATATATTGCCCCAATCGGGCTATTATACAATACAAGTTGTATTCATGAAATGGTAGTAGGGCATAAGTCAGGTTTAGGGCTTCTTCTTTTCATCTTCTGCTGTCGCTGGCAAAGGATCTATTATCTCAATCAATTCATAAGTAATTTTGCACTTGGCATGCTAGCATACATACAGATAAAGTAAATGTCTGCGACATAGCACGGGTGTCAAACTTTTGTGGGATGAGTACATTGATGACCATTAACCTTGAGATCTTGGAGGCACTAGGCTAAGTGGCAGGTTCGCAGCACATAAAACATTGCCTTCACTACTTCACTAGTAGTTAGTTGAAGGGAGAGGACAGATGGGTACAAAAGGAGATACAGAGGTTCATAAAAACAAGCAACACCTTAAATGCCAAGCTGGAACTGGAAATGACAATTTATGAAATTAACCTTTGTGGCCGACAATTTGTCCATGCCGAGCATATGTAGCAAAAATTGTGTGGTTGAGCCATTAAAAATCAATGTCAGAAACACGATGCCACCAGTGAAGAACACAAACTGCACAAGGTATAACATTAGCGAAGTCCATATTAGACATTTGACACTTCCACACACAAAAGGGACATACCATTGTTCCAACTTCTGGTTTAAGGTAAGGTTGAACTGCATCGCTGGTACGCTAGTAAAAATATTCCAATAAATGCATTAGAAAACTCTGCAGTAAACTAATGTACGTACATGAAAATGAAGCACAGAGAAAAAGGTTCATTGATACACAAATGAAACTAACTTACCTTAACAGATAATGATAGTGACAGAGCAACAGCCCCTCGCAGCCCTGACCAAACAAGAATCATGGCCTCTTTCCAGTCCAACCCATACCCAAAGTGACGCAACAATGGGTGCAAAACACCAACAACTATAAGTCGAGATATTTGTACAAAGACATAGAGCAGCAGAAGGAAGCCCCATGAACTGCCTACAAGAGCAAGATATAAAATCAATGTACACAGAACAAGATTTAATAGGATTAAGCTCAGAACAGAAAGCTCATACCAAAACTTTTAAAAATGTTATGAAATTTTATATCTGAAATCATACACAAAACATGATTTTGCTGCACAATGATATCTAACCCAAGATGAAACGTTCAAGCATATGTTTTTCGTAATCAAATGCCAAGTGTTTGAAGTATAGGCTAACTGAAGTAGAATCAGAAATTCCCTACGGCACTAAAATTCAGAAGCAGGGCAGAGGGATCTAATACAGGGTTAGTACAACATTTATCTTTTGTATATAGCTCATTAACATGTTGTATAAATACTGGCCTTTTATGCATTCCACTATGATGAACATGGGACACCATATGTCAAAACTAGCCCACCAAGGTTTTTTCACAAAGGTGTTAATGGTTACGAGCAAAACTGAGATGATGTTGATTAATTCAAGTGCATATCTGCATGTTGAATCAAAGCGTAAGCTAATGAGAACTAAAAATATATATAAATATAAAAGAATGAAAAATAAAAAAAATAAAAAGAGGTGGTTCCTAATTTAACCATGTTATGTCTGAGATTTAGTAGATGCGAACACAAAACATGAAGAGTACTCACCCTCCAAGAGGAGGCTTTGAGCAGTGCTTTAGATGAATTGTGATATCTTACTTTGTTTCCCAACAATGATCATCCAGTATGGCCACCGGCCTAACAAAAATATCTACCCACCAAGCTTATCATCTCAAGCTAATAACCAAACTAACTAATAAAAATGAGTTCCTAACAATCCCCAAACCAAATCTCTAAGCCGAGCAATATCCTATTTTTTAGGAGAGTTGCGTATCATTATACTGATAAGAAGAAAAAGGTATAAGAAACCCGTACAACAGCCACACATACCACACCCCCCAGAAGATTATATCATTACAATGGCGCCTTCAGACTAAGACAAAAACGACCTTGACCTGGACCTGATACACTACAAATATAGCTTTGGGGAAATCAGGAGAGAGGTCCCCTTAGCCCCCGGTAAGCTCCAAAGAGCTTGTCGCTGCCTCGCTGGCCAGAGACAAAATGCCAGCAAGGTTTCGTGTTCCTCCATCAAAGATACATCGAGATTCTGGTGGTTCCACAGAGACCAAGCTCCTAGAATTATAACGGAATTCATACTTTGGAGCACCTGGTTGTCAATTGAGTCATTAGTGCATGCCCACCAGTCAACAGACAAAGAGCATCAGGTTGTGGAACCAAGCTTTTGCAGACAAAACTAGAACTGACAGGCAAAACTGCATGATACAACTTAAACTGCAGATGCTGCCTTCTTTCTCATCCTTCTTTGAGCAAATGTCTTGCCATAGAACGCCGTAACAAACAGGAAAACTCACCATAAAACTCACCATAGGAAAACGCTCATAGTAAGAATTGGATCTTTCTATTTCATATTATTCTGCTGTGAAATGTGATTTGATTTATAATAGATCCAATATTCATAAATTGAATGGGACGCGGTGATCAATTAGGTTCAACTCACCATAATATCAGAACATGTAACAAAAATCAAAGCCAATTCAGTAGAAGCCAAATAGAAATTATTTGAACATGCCATGGTCAAGGTGAGGTGGCTTTTGTATATTTCACTTGGACATAGAATTTTTTTTCTCCTGAATATGCAGGAGAGCTGTGTATCATTATATTATTTAAGAAGAGAAAAGGGGGTTCGGAGAAACCCTTACAACACAGACCCACTAACTCATAGGCTTATAAAAGCAGACGCACCAGTACTAGATTGGAAAAACCCGACCTCGACCTAAAGGACATAGAGAAATAAATTTCCAGATGTACATGATGCATACCGTGCTTCTCAAAGTGGGCATTATTTTGTAGAACGCCATCTGCAATAACAACCCCACTGAACGGAATTCACATGTGAGAAACTTTACAACTGTGTCATTATGAAGCATAAGATCAAAGCAACTAGTAGTCCAAACCAACTGGACAGGTGGACATAAACAGCAAAACCAGAGAAAGTTTTTCTTTTCCATGTGTACAGAAGAGCTGCCAATACCTCAGTATAAAAATAAGTGTGTTTGCAATGTAAGCAACCATTTCCCTGAATACAAGAATAAGAGCAAAGCAAACATGAAACTCAGATCAGATGAATACTCATATATCAGAAAAGTAAAGAACTATCTCGCAGAGCATATATGCAAGATCATGTACATGATTTACAGAAGAAAAGAAGTCAATAATTTGATGCGTTCGTAGTAATTCCCAGATTAGGGTACCTTAATTCAGACTGAAAATATTTCATGGTACTTGTTAGCGTGTTTACTGCTTCCTTTATTACTAGCTGGCTGTTGCCTAGGAACCTCCCCTGTTTACCCCCCCCTCTTTACTGCTAGTGTTTACTTCTCTAGTTACTGCTAGTCGGCTGATGCCTGGGAATCTTTCCTGACTGTCGCCTGAGGGCTTCCCTCTCTCTCTCTCTCTTGTGTTAGTCTAGCTCCTATTTAAATCACTGTAATCTGGTTTACTCCATATGAATGGAATACGAGCTTGTTCTCTTGAAGTGTATAAGTGGATTGCCCACCTCTTCCCAATGGCTTAAGTTTTTTGGTTCATCTGTTTGGTGCATGAAACCGAGCATGTTCATCCTATATGAGTACTTTTTTTTAACCAACACTGGCATATTATTCATCAACAAAATTAGGATAGGAATCGCAGAGACACTGAGTACCAGAATCGTTACAACAACAACATAGCCTTTCAGTCCCAAGCAAGTTGGGGTAGGCTAGAGTTGAAACCCACCAAGAGCCCCAAGTCACGGTTCAGGCGCTTCAATAGCTGCTTTCCAAGCACTACTATTCAAACATAGATCTTTAGGTATATCCCAAGCTTTCAAATCTCTTTTTATTGCATCCCCATGTCAATTTCGGTCTTCCTCTACCTCTCCTCATATTATTAGCTTGGCTTAGGACTCCACAATGCACCGGTGCCTCTGGAGGTCTCCTCTGGACATGGCCAAACCACCTCAACCGATGTTGGACAAACTTTTCTTCAATTGGTGCTACCTCTAGGCGATCACGTATATCATCGTTCCGAGCTCGATCCATTCTTGTGTGACCATAAATCCATCGCAACATACGCATTTCTACAACACTCAGTTGTTGAACATGTCGAATCTTTGTAGGCCAACATTCTGCTCCATACAACATAGCCGGTCTAATCACCGCTCTATAAAACTTACCTTTTCGCTTTTGTGGTACCCTCTTGTCACAGAGAATGCCATAAGCTTATCGCCACTTGATCCACCCTGCTTTGATTCTATGGCTAACGTCCGCATCAATATCTCCATCCTTCTGTAGCATCGATCCCAGATACCGAAAGGTATCCTTCTTAGGCACTACTTGACCTTCCAAACTCACATCTCCCTCCTCCTGTGCAGCTGTGTCAAAGTCGCATCTCATGTATTCGGTTTTAGTTCTGCTCAATCTAAAACCTTTAGACTCAAGGGTCTGCCGCCATAACTCTAGTTTCCTATTTACTCCCGCCTGGCTTTCGTCCACTAACACTACATCATCAGCGAACAACATACATCAAGGGATATCCCCTTGTATGTTCCTGGTAACCTCATCCATTACCAAGGCAAAGAGATACGTGCTTAAGGCTGACCCTTGATGAAGTCCAATTTTAATCGGAAAGTAATCTGTGTTACCATCGTTTGTTCGAACACTAGTCACAACATTGTTGTACATGTCCTTGATGAGGGTCACATACTTTGATGGAACTTTATGTTTGTCCAAAGCGCACCACATAACATTTCTTGGTATCTTGTCATAAGCCTTCTCCGAGTCAATGAAAACCATGTGTAGGTCCTTCTGCTCTCTAAATTGCTCCATAACTTGTCTTATTAAGAAGATTACTTCTGTGGTTGACCTTCCGGGCATGAAACCAAATTGGTTTGTTGATATCTACGTCGTTCCTCGCAGGCGCTACCATAATCGTTCTATGCAAAAAAATAATGATTGTGTATTTATGTCGTTACGGTTTTATAAATTTTTATAACGAATCTTTTTGTTGTTACAGATCCCAAACATGGCTAGTAAATAGCTATGGCAGACCCTCAAATTAGTTCCCGTAGTGCAATAAGTAGTTCACCAGCAATTCCTGAGAGCGAATAGGTCACGGAAAATTGTGATAGATTGATATGGGTACAGGGAGTACATTATATAGGCAAGGATCAGGAAGGGTTTATAGAAACACCCAATCAACGATGATCCTTGCATAATCAATAATCATCTACCATAATCCCTAAAGGCAGCCCAGCCAATAGGCTTGGGCGCCAGGCCCATGGCCAGCCCATAGGCGCCTATTCTAACACGCCCCCGCAGTCGAATCGTCAGCCACTCTGCACGTTTAGGCTGGACCTGAACTCCGTGAACACTAAAGAAGGCAGCCCTTTGGTGAAGATATCCGCATATTGTGAAGAAGTGGGAACATGCAGAACACGAAGATCACCAATGGTGACTCGCTCCCGGACGAAGTGAAGATCAATCTCAATGTGCTTGGTTCGCTGATGCTGTATCGGGTTGGAGGTCATGTAGACGACACTGATGTTGTCGCAATACACCAGTGTGGCGAGCCGTAGAGGGGCATGCAGCTCTAGAAGAAGCTGGCGCAGCCAGGTGGCCTCAGCAACTCCATTGGCCACCGCGCGATACTCGGCTTCAGCACTGGATCTTGACACCGTGTTCTGGCGCTTGGAGGACCGGGAGACAAGATTGTCGCCAAGAAACACAGCATAGCCCGAGGTGGACTTGCGGGTGTCTGGATAACCAGCCCAATCAGCGTCGGTGTAGACGACAAGATCAGCCGAAGTAGACGGTCGCAGCAGGAGACCAAGGTGGAGAGTGCCTCGAACATAGCGCAGAATCCGCTTCAGAGCTGCAAGGTGAGGCTCACGAGGGTCGTGCATATGAAGACAGACTTGCTGCACAGCATATGAAATATCCGGCCGGGTGAACGTGAGGTACTGTAAGGCTCCAGCGAGGCTGCGAAAGTCTGAAGGGTCAGAGACAGGGGTGCCATCTGCTGCCGCAATCTTCGGATTGGTGTCAACTGGAGTGGAACACGGCTTACACTGCCATCCCGGCGCGATCAAGAATGTCCAGCATATATTGCCGCTAAGAAAGGAGGCCATCACCACTGCGCTGAACAAGCATACCGAGGAAGTAATAAAGTTCACCAAGGTCCTTCATAGCGAACTCCCGCTGAAGGGCTGAGATGATCCGCCGAAGAAGGCCGATTGAGGAGGCTGTGAGGACGATGTCATCAACATAGAGCAACAGGTAAGCTGTATCTGATCCGCGCTGGTAAACGAAGAGTGAGGTGTCGGACTTGGCTTCAGCAAACCCAAGGGACAGCAAGTGTGTGGCCATGCGACTGTACCAAGCACGAGGGGCCTGCTTGAGGCCATATAGCGACTTCTTCAGGTGACAAACATAGTCTGGATGAGCAGGATCATCGAACCCAGACGGCTGCTGACAATAAACTATCTCTGTCAGGTTGCCATGAAGAAAGGCGTTCTTCACATCAAGTGGTGGATGGGCGGTGGTGAGAGAGAGCCAAGGGGCAGCACCGCAATGCGAGCGAGAGGTGAGCTTCACCACGGTGAATGTCTCATCAAAGTCCACACCGGAGTCACTGGGTAAAGCCGCGGAGAACCAGTAGCGCCTTATGCCCTTCGAGGAGCCATCGATGAAACTTGTGCTTGAAGATCCACTTGCTTGCAGGATGTACGTGGCCCGTTGGGGGGGGAGAGGCACGAGATCCTAAGTGTGATTCTTGACGAGGCATTGTTTCTCTTCCATTGCGGCTCGCCACATGGGGTGGCAAAAGAAGCGCTATGGAAGGTCTGATGATCGGTGACATAGACGTGGCGTGGTACGCAGCGAGCATCCGAAAACCGCTCTTGAACGTGTGCCCATGGCGTGTTGGTTGGTCATGGGAGGGATGCAGAATGACCCCTTTAGGCGGGTGCGGCTAATGGTGGTGCGTAGCAACTTAAGTATTGGTGCGAGTGTACCGGGCGGCGGTGACAGAGAAGCGATTGAGCAGGCGTGGTCGAGGCCGTAGCGTGTAGTGGTAGGCAAAGCGCGATCTGATTTAAGAGGCGGGAACGGGTGGGGCCAGCAGGGTGCTGAGGAGGTGACACCGGCGTACAGAGAGCCCACGGTCGGTCTTTGGAGATCTGCGAGCTCATGCGCAAGCGTTAAGCGGGATGTCTGGTGGCGAGGTGGAGCGCCCCCCGGTCGTGTTAGGCGTCTGAGCCACGCGTGGCGCGGGAGGGGTCCCTGGCGTCCGCAGCGCAGGCGGGATGTAGAGCGCGGGCGCCGGGGATCAGCAGTGTCTGCTGGGAATCAGTAGCAGCCACCGGAGGCATCGGGGCACCGAGCCTGATCTCGGAGGGACCGGCGAGGGCACCGGTGACGTCGAGAGAGTCTTTGGATGGTGTTCTGGCGACAAAAACTTGTGCAACGGTCCAATAGGAGCGGGCACAACATCGATAACATCAAGAAACTCAAAGTCCGCGAGTACTAGGACCATTGCGCTTTCGACAAAGGGAAGGCCGTTTCATCGAAGATGACGTCTTGGGAGATGATGACTCTATTGGTGGAGAGGTCAAGGCAGCGGTATCCTTTGTGGTGAGCGGAATATCCTAGGAAGACGCACAAGGCAGACCTAGGAGCGAGTTTATGAGGAGCGGTGGCGGACAGGTTTGGATAACACTTGCAGCCAAAGACTCGTAGGTGATCATACGCCGGCGGCGTGCCGTACAGGGCAAGGTGGGGCGTGGAGAACTATAGAGTCTTGGTGGGCAGAATGTTAAGCAGAAGGGTTGCTGTGGAGAGGGCCTCCGCCCAGTAGGAGGGAGGCATAGACGCCTGAAAAAGCAGTGAGCGAACGACATTATTGACGGAGCGAATAATGCGTTTGGCTTTACCATTTTGAGGCGAGGTGTAGGGGCAGGACATACGAAGATGGATGCCCTGTGTGAGGAAGAAGTGACGGGTGCTAGAGTTGTCAAACTCTTTCCCGTTGTCGCACTGGACAGCCTTGACGTGGGCCCCAAATTGGGTGGAGGCGTGGACGATGAAGTGGGCAAGCGTGCTGTAAGTGTCAGATTTGAGTCGCAAAGGAAAAGTCCACAAGTAGTGAGTGCAATCATCAAGTATGACCAAATAGTATTTGCAACCACAAACACTAACAACTGGAGATGTCCACAAGTCACAATGAATAAGATCAAACTTGCTAGACGCACGAGAGGTGGACGAATGAAAGGGCCGACGAACATGACGCCCTAACTGACAAGCGTGACATAGATTTGAACAATCCTGAATGTGACAGGAGACACTAGACACAAGCTTCGACAACGCCTCATGACTAGGGTGACCGAGACGCCGATGCCACAGTGGGGATGGAGCCTGAGCGACAAAGGAGTGTGCTGGAGGTAGGAGCAGTGGATATAGCGGCCCGGAGCTATTGCACCTGACGATCTCAGTCCGAGATGGAAGAACCTTCACAGAACAACCAACAGGGTCAAACTCAATGTAGCGATTCTTTGCCGATAGTGAATTGACACACAGAGATGAGATTCTTAATAAGTTGTGGCGACACAAGAACATTATTAAGACGTAAAGTAGGGGACAACTCTGTGGAGCTAGTGGCAGTAACAGGAAGCATGGAACCATTACCGACAACAATAGATGAAGGAGTAGGATACCGCGGGAATAGAACATGTGAAAGGGAGGAAGACTGAGATGTCATATGTGAAGTAGCACCTGTGTCGAAGTACCACTCGTTGAACGAAGGGAGGGTCTGACGACGTCGTCGTGTCAAGGCGGAGGCGAGGGTCATGTCTGGTCCCAAGAAGGGAGGCCGACCACAGGATTGTAGTACCGGGCGACAGTGATCGCCATCTTTGGCGAGGAGGGCTCTTTGCTATGCTGCAGATGAGGAGGCACCGGGATGGGTGCAGTGAGGACGAGGACCCCGCCACATCTCGAATGGAGCCCATCCATGGGTTGTAGACATTTGGGCAGGGGGCGACAACCGGTGGCAGTGGCTTTGGCCGCCGCCACATTCACTTCTTCTTCTTCTTTGGCGCCAGAGGGAGGGCGGTGGCCTCAAAGGTTGTTGTTGCCACCAGGCCCCCCTTTCCACCATTGTCGCTTCTTTGGCGATTGCCGTTGAGGACTTTGGGCCATGGCGCCTTGAGCCCGTGTTGGACGTGGGTGAGGCAAATGGTTGGAGGAGCTTCTTCTTCGCGGTGGAGGCGGCGAGAAGCGATGGGGGACTCCTTGTTCTCCAATGTGAGTTCCTCGAGGATGAGGTCATCACGAGCCTCCAGGAAGGTGGGGAAGGGCCGGCTGCGGCGTAGGAGGGCCCCGACGTGGCTGAAGCGCTCGTTGAGGCCACGGATCACGTTAAGGACGAGGGTGTGGTCAGTGATCACTTCGCCAAGAGCCGTGAGGTCGTCAGCCATCTTCAACCAGCGGCAGTAGTCTGTGATAGAGAGGTCGCCCTGGACGAAGTTGCGAAATCGTGTCTCAAGGTGGATGGAGCGAGCCTCCCGGTTGCCGAGGAACTAGGACTCGACGGCGAGCCAGGCATGCCGGGCAGTGGAGCCCTGGGCGGAGATGATCTCGGCAAGGTCGTCGGTGAGCGTGGCGACGATCCAGGACTTGACAACGCAGTCCATCCGAGCCCAGTCAGGGGAGATCGGGGCCGAAGGTTCCTCGTGGACGTGGTCCTGAAGAGAGAACTTGCCGAGGATGAGCAGGAACTGATCGCGCCAGCGGTTGAAGTTGCCGGAGTCGACGTCGAGGACGATGGTGACGTGGTTCCGGATGTTGTTGACGGCGACGGCCTGGGCGTGTAGTTGCAGCAGTGCCATGGCCTCATGGAGGAGCATGGCTGAGGCGAGGTCGGGAGGAGACGTGGAAGATGTGCTGGAGGAGGCGCCTCCAGGTGCACGAGGCGGCGGCGGCGGCTGCTGCCAGGCTTTACTTGGCCATTGGCCTTGGGCAAAGCTGCTGTCGCGATCTTTGACGGCGGCTGCAGCCTCCTCCTACGGACAACATGAGCTGTGGCGGCTCTGGCGCTCCTTGTCGAGAAGTTGGGCGGCGGCCAGGCGCTGCTTCGCCTTCTCCTTGGCTGGCGTGTCATGCGATCTCTTCAACGGTGACATCCCTGCACTGGGAGAGGCGGGGGGACATGATACTATTGGCGGCAGAGGCCTTGCCAGCAGGGGTGTGCAGCGGAAGGGAAAACCTAAACCTAGGTAGCTGATACCATGAGAGCGAATAGGTCTCGGGAAATTGTGATAGATTGATATGGGTACAGGGAGTACATTATATAGGCAAGGATCAGGAAGGGTTTATAGAAACACCCAATCAACGGTGATCCTTGCCTAATCAATAATCATCTACCATAATCCCTAGAGGCAGCCCAGCCAATAGGCTTGGGCGCCAGGCCCATGGGCGCCTATTCTAACAATTCCAATTCCACCACCCTGGCTGACTCAACCTCTCAACCTTGTTTAGTTTCCCCAGTTATGCAAACACAGTGATAGCGGAATAGAACGGCAGTAGGACCTCTAGATGGGAGGTTGACTTGTTTCTATAAGATACATACCAGAAATGGTGTAAACTTTGCTGACTTTCACCCTTGAAAGCAGTTTTTGCAAAAGCTGCATAGAACCTGCCAGGTAACATGGTCAATACAAGAGAAATGATATTAAAAAACATGCAAAAACTATTTGTCGACACAAGTTTACTAACATTCCCAGTGTCATGACGGTCAAAACACCAGAGACCTCCAGTGAGTCTTGAGCCTGATACAAATGAACATTAGCAAAAGCAAAGTCTCCGAGAAATAGAGGGAAGTAAGGACTTCTGAGTGGCATGGTCTTACAGTGAAGAAAGCTATATAGCTGACAGCAAGAGTAAGTGCAATCTCTATGATTGTATCGTTAAAAATAAAGCCCAACCACAGTATTGACACGATTCCAAATGCAAGGCCCAGAGCAACACTGATCAAAGAAGGTACTAATTAGCATTATACACACATCCATATAATTCACTTTGAATGTAACAAAGAAATTCCACATACGCTCCAAGTGAAACTTCAGACAAGAACTTTATTATTGAGCCAGCATCAAAGGTTCTTCCAAGCACCATTCGATAGAATAACTGATAGACAACAATAGCGGTCCTGTAGAATTTGAGTTCATTTAGCATGAGTTTTTTTTTAAATGACTGGCAGGAGTTCTGCCCAGCAATATATTAATAGAGAAGAAGAGTGTGTTTAAACAACCGGCAGGAGTTCTGCCTGATCATTTAGCATGAGGTAGCTCTTACAGATTTTATAACTGTATATAACTGAAGTTGAAAACTTTTTCTAGGTATCATATATGTACCACAATACCTAATATGTAGCTAATACATATAATGAGGAGAGTGAATCCCATAGTACACGAGGCAAGGTCATTGCATAGTTAACTAAATCTTGAATTCCATATTTTAACTTACATAAACAGAGTAACAAAATTTACATTCCCATTATGACTATTGAATATAAAAAGCTTTGACAACTTCTGTTATTAGCACGGTAGTGTAAATACTTTCAAATTTAATTGTAGCATGAAGCATGATTTATTTATTAATGTACAGCGGTGACTAGAACAGAAAGTCCAATCTATAGGGCTCATCTACATACCCTCTTCTAGAGTCCAATACTACAGTAGCTTACCCATCATTCATTAAGGATTCACCCTCAATGATTGTACTAAGCTTTTTACTTGCTCCGAGTTCTTTTAGCAGTGCAACCACAGCAACTGGATCAGTTGCACTAAGCAGTCCGCCAAGCAACAATGATGTTTTCCAGCTCCAGTTGTAAGGAAAAGTGAGCTGTAGGACACCAATTAGGAAGCATTGGAATATTAAAACCAATGTCTCATTGTTTCTCTAAGCACATACCTTTACGGCAGCGCCAAGTAAAACTGTTGATATTACCACACCTGGTCCAGCAAGTAACACCATCTGTGCCATACATCTCTGCAAAATAAGCATCGTAGTCAGCACTCAACAAACATATATGGACCAGTTGGGTTACGTCACTAAAGGAAATCACAGCAAAAAGATCAATAGCAAGTACTATTAAGAGTACTCTACTATTAATTACTTTATTAGAAGCAGTGACAGTAGAGAAATCAAATATGATGTTCACAAAGACATTTTTTCGGCACAACCAGAGGAGAGGTTCCCCACATGATTCTATTCAGAGGCAAGGCATTTTAGATGATAATGTATTGTGGTATAAAAACAAGATAATCAGAAGAGAGTGTAAGATTGTCCATATCAGATGAAGATGGAGTATACAGCAGTACACAAGATCAGATTGCGAACCACAAAACAGGATTTACAAGACTAATTGGATGCTTTCAATAGATCTGCTGATTTTTCAGGGAATATGAATCGTAATTCCATTGGAAGGGTTCCCAGTGGGCTGCTGAGGTTGCTAAAATGGGGTTTAGATGGCTGGCTGGTAATGGCAAGCAAGTTAAATGTTGGGAGGACAATTGGTTAGGGCCATGTAATTTGGCCCTTATGTTTTGGGAGCTTTATGTGATTCTGAACGAGCATTCAACAACAATTGCCGATCTGTGGGATAGCACTAACCTTAAATCAAATGTACCTCTAGATGATGTGTTGACCATAAGCTCATGAGGCAATGGGATGAGCTGATTCAGATAGCCTCCTCCCTTGTCCTCACAGATAACAAGGATGAAATTATTTGGCAATACACCTCAGATGGGGTGTACTCCTCACAATCTTCATTTAGGATCATCAGTTTCGGGGTAAACTCCTGCGTACACCCCTGCAGTTTGGAAACTTAGATCTCCCCGAGGGTTCACGTCTTTTTGTGCTATTGAAGAACAAGCTCTTGTCTAGAGATAACTTAGCCAAAAGGAGGACGGTAACTGTCTCTTTTGTGGAGGTTTGGAGAATATTTGTCATCGTTTCTTTGAATGCATAGTGGCTAGGAGGCTTTGGGGTGAGTTAGCTAAATATGAAGGTGCTACTCTCGTTATAGATTTTGAATCTTTAGCACCAAAGTGGTTGTCTGCTAGGAAGCATACAGTGTCTAAAGCCAGAAGTAATAACTGAGGATTAGCACAGAAATGAAGTAATGAACAGCATAACAGAGAGGTACAGCAGGCAGAAGTAAGGGCCATCCAGTGTTGGCAGTAACGTTTTAAGAGAGAAACTGAAATGATTTAGACAGAAAAGAAAACTTTTGGGTGTGAACAAGCATTATTGTGATCATATATTAGTTTACTCCCACATTGTGCACGCACGGAGGATAAACAGATATCACATGATGCACCTTTATTTGGTGTACTTCCATGGAGAAGGAGCTTTCAAAGAGGAGGGCAGGTAAAAAAACAGCCAGCAGAAGATCAGGGTTTATGTTAGCCCCTGCAAATTAATTGGAAGGGAAATAAAATAACTGAATGATGAATGAAATAAAACCAGGTAGGGAATTTAATTAATTAGGTACCTACACATACATGTGGAAGGAACTGAAGTATCAATCAATTAGAATGAATAACAGTATAAGAAACTTACAGATACGAATTCCAGCTCCAAGTTTGCCTAGACCATGTTGTGTTCCGTATTCTGGAGGTCATCAGAGAAAGAGAATACTACTACTTAGTAGCAGAGCAAGTATAACAGAGAGAGAAATTAAACTGGGGCGGGGGCCATTATATTACTACCTCCGTCCCTAAGTAAGTCAACTTCTACAGTTTTACTAAGTGAAAATTTTATAAATTTGACCAAATTTATAGAAGAGAATACCAACATTTATGAGAAAATTAGTGCCATTAGATACACCATAAACTATATTTTTATAGCATGTTTATTTAATATCATAGTAGATCTATAAAGTTGGTCAAAGTTACGAAAGTTTAACTTATGACAAGTCTAGAAGTTGATTTATTTAGGGATCGAGGGAGTATTTACATAAAAAAAAGTGCTACTAGTACTTAGTAGTAGTATCCTGATCCAACTGAGCTAACTGAAATAGAAAGTCACTCCTGTAGTAGCAGCAGCAGCAGCAGCTAAAAAGTCGCTCTATCGTTATCAATTACTCATGGCAACCAAAGGGTGTTTACTGGAACAAGGATCGGAGCGACTGAACTGAGAGCTCCTGGTCCTGACAGATGAGTGCAGATTAATTACGAAAGCGAAAGGGGGCACTGTTGGATTAGATTCGGTTTCGGAAATCCCATTCCATTTTCATCTGTAGATAGACGAATAAGACAAGCAAATATGGAAAGCAACCTAGCTAGCTTACCGAGGGATCCAAGCGCGACTCCGAGGACGAGAAGGGCGACGGTGTAGGGGACGCGGGTCCCGCGGAGGAGGTGGCGGGAGGCGATGCCCAGCACCAGCGACACCCCAACGAAGAGCACCGCGTCGTCAGGCTCAGGCTCAGCATCGCCCCCCATTCTCCTCTCTCTCTCTCTCTCTCTCTCTCTCTCTCTCTCTGTGTGTCTCCAATGGATATGGATCGGAATATCGGATGGAGAGGAGCTCTGCTTGCACGAGCACGACTCAGGAAGTCAGGAGGAGGAAGAGCAAGAGGAGGAACAAGAGAGAGCAGGAGCAACCTTCGTTTCCGGTTATTATTAGTTACTATTGTTAGAATATCTAGTTTCCAGCTGGCTTGGTCTTTTTGGCTCCTCTGTAGTCTATCACTTTAGTCTAAACTGGTTTCTTTGGGTCTGACTCTTTGGGCACCTCTGTATTCTAGGCTATATATATAACCCTCTTGTAACACAGCTTTAAATATATAACATCTCACTCTGTTAGGCTTCTATCATGGTATCACGAGACTTTTGAGTCATGTCGCTTCCGCCTCTTTCCCAAAGCGCGCTGCAGTGCTCGCTTTTCTTTGCCAGGCTTCAAAGTCAGTCATCAAGGCCATTGTTATCGCGCCCATGGTCGCCGATACCCCTACCGGTGACTCCAAAGATCGGTTTTCTACCACCGCTGTCGCTTTGCTAAGCTTCGCGGATGAAGCTACCTCCGCCGCCGAAGTCCGCTGGAGGCCTGTGCCATCTCCATCCGCTCCTCCAACGCCGAAGCGCAATGCCAAAGCAGCTCCAACAGAGGCCGACCTCCTGAAGTTCGCCGCCACCGCTTGAGAGCGTTTCGTTCTGCCGCCGCCGCTCTTGACCAAGAGCGCAAGAAGCCGACGCTCGAGCAAGAAAGGCTACCGCCTCGCATAATCGTCTTCGCGGAGCTGCTCAAGGACGACGATGTTCGCGACGATGACGCCCACTCAAGCCGCGGCCATTGCTCATCTCCACACCAGCAAAGGCCGTTGCCCGTAATATCAAGCACCGATCCCCATCGCCCTCGAACTCCGGTCATCATCGAACTACTCGAAGTGGCGCGGCTATTTCCTCCTCACCCTCGGGCGGTTCTCCCCGAGGGGCCATGTCTCGCCGATGACGCCCGCCCGACGATCCGGCATGGTCTCGCATGGACTACGTGGTCATCTCTCGGATTTTCAACACCATCTCCTCGACCTTCCGGACATCGCCCACGAGCACGCCGGGCACCATCGCCGGGCGGCTTGGCTCGGGTCGAGAATCGATTCTGGAAATCGCGAATCCGGGCACTCCTTCTTGATGTTGAATTCGCAACCTTTCTCAAGGCGCCTCTCCATCGATGACTCGCCGCCAGATGAAGACCAAGGTCGATGCCCTTGCCGATCTTGGCGAGCCCATCAATGACCGTGACGCTCGTCTCCCGAACGCCCCTGCGCGGCCTCAATGAACGGTTTCAGTTCATGGCACGGTGATCACCGCCGTAAGCCGCTTCCTTCCTTCACGACGTCGCAGAGACTGCGCGCTTTGTTGAAGCTCAACATGGAGCAGCCTTATGGCTCCTCCTCGGCGCTTTCGCCACACCAACCAGCAAGCCGCTGCGCCTCCACTTCCTGCGCCACCGCGCCCCCCTCAGGGATCTCCCTCTACTGGGGGCGCCCCTTCTAGCAGCGGATGTGGGCGCCGTCGCCGCGGTGGGCGTGGCCAAGGCGGCTCTGGAGGTGGCCAAGGCGGCTCTAGAGGCTCGCCATGGGCCTCCGTGTTCAATTCATGGACTGGGTCCATTCATATGTGGTTCGGCTCCAACCCAAGCGGTCCTCGTGCTCCACCGCCTGGCCGGCTTCCCTCCACACCAACAACAAACTCGATGGTCGCCATGGCTCGCTCCTCCACCATACTCCACACCGGGCCTCGGTTCAGACTCCCTGTGCACCGAGCCACGGTCTGTTCTCCAGCACCGGTTCGGGCACCCTCCTCGCATGGGCACCTTGGGATCCACACTCCCTCGCCAACGCTTTCAAAGATCTTTGTGACCCTTACACGCCACGGGCAAGAAATGCCGATTGGGTTGTCGATTCAGTGCTTCCTCCCACATCGCATCCAACCCCGGTATGGTTACCTTATCCTCTTCCTCCACCTTTCCCTCTTCCATTGTTGTTGGCAACGGTGCCACTCTCCCTGTGGTTAGCACCGGTTACTCCACCCTTCCCGGTCCCTTTCGCCTCAACAATGTTCTCCTTGCTCCTGACATCATCAAAAATCTTCTCTTTGTTCATCAATTCACCACTGATAACCATGTTTCTGTTGAATTTGACCCTGTTGGCATTTCTGTAAAGGACCTACGCACAGGCACCATCCTCCTTCGCTGTAATAGCTCGGGACCTCTCTACACCCTACAGCTGCCATCATCATCGTCCGGCTCCATCGCTCTTGTCACCACCCCATCGACGATCGATTGGCACCGTCGCCTTGGTCACCCCGACAAGGATGCCTTCCAACACCTTACTCAGTCCTCCTCTATTATCTGCAGCAAGCCCGGCGACACCTCTTTATGGCATGCTTGTTAGCTTGGACGACATGTTCGGTTACCTTTCACTAGTTCGATGTCTAGGGCATCCAAACCTTTTGATTTAGTTCATTGTGATTTGTGGACCTCTCTTGTACTCAGCATTTCTGGTTTCAAGTACTATTTAGTTATACTTGATGACTACTCGCATTTTCTATGGACTTTCCCACTTCGCCTCAAATCCGACACTTTTTCCACTCTCTCTATTTTTCCGCCTATGTCTCCACTCAGTTTGGGTGCCCCATAAAATCCATCCAATGCGATAACGGCCGTGAGTTTGACAACTCTTCCTCTCGTGCTTTCTTTCTTGCCAAAGGCGTTTCCCTACGTATGTCTTGTCCATACACCTCGTAGCAAAACGGCAAGGCTGAGCGCATCCTTCGCACCACAAATAATGTCATCCGCACCTTACTGTTTCAAGCATCTATGCCTCCCTCCTATTGGGTGGACGCTCTTGCCACTGCCACCTATCTGATCAACCGTCTTCCCACCAAGACGTTGGGTCTGTCCACACCCTACTTCGTCCTCCATGCCACTCACCCTTCCTACTACGAACTTCGGGTCTTTGGGTGTGTCTGCTATCCTAATCTCACTACCACTACCCCACATAAGCTTGCTCCTCGCTCTACTTTGTGCGTCTTTCTTGGTTATTCCCCTGATCACAAAGGTTATCGCTGCCTTGATCTCACCTACAATCGGGTCATCATCTCTCGCCATGTTACCTTTGACGAATCCCATTTTCCTTTCTCCCATCACCGATCATCTCCTCCACCCAGCGAGCTTGATTTTCTAACTGATAATGAGCCTCCACCAGCTCCTATTCATTCTGCAGGTACACCCACTACTTCAGGCCGTGCCAGCTCCCTGCCCGTGGCTGTTGCACCCCTACAGGTTTAGCTGCCCGATGAGCCTCCACTGCTGCCAGTGCTCTCACATAGCCCTGGTCATCTCCCGCGGGCACCTAGGTCTCCACCAGGCTTTCCCACACTTTCGGCTCCACCTCCGGCGTCTCGGTACCTGCTACCTCTCCATCGCCGATGATGCCTGCTGCTCGTCCGGCACCCATGGTGCCTTCAGCACCTGTGATGCCTCCGGCACCCATGGTGCCCATGGCACCCACCACGACCTAGGCACCACCGACGACGTTCAACAAATCGCATGTCACCCAAGTCTACTCCCGGCACGCTCCTGCTCCAGCACCTTCACCGACGTCTCCCATTGCTGCTCCCTCTCGGTGCTCGAGCATCGTCCCTTCACCACCTCGCTACGTGAAGGCTGCTCCTCCTGTCGGTGTTGTTCCCATCCCACCGGTCGCCAACTCCCATGGCATGCTGACCCGTGGGAAGTCTGGATATCACCAACCGTGCCTTCATCTTCACACCGAGGCGCTGTCACCCATTCCTCGGTCTTGTCATGACGCCCTCACTGATCCTCACTGGCGTCGCGCCATGGAAGAAGAACATGCAGCTCTTATTGAGAACCACACTTGGGACCTCGTTCCTCGCCCTGCCAAGGCAAACGTGGTCACTAGAAAATGGATCTTCAAACACAAATTTCATGCTGATGGTTCCCTGGACAGGTACAAGGCTCGCTAGGTTCTTCGAGGCTTTACACAACGGCCAGGTGTCGACTATGATGAAACCTTCAGCCCCGTTGTCAAACCTGCAACTGTCCGCACGGTTATCACTTTGGCCCACTCTCGGGATTGGCCTATATATCAACTTGATGTGAAGAACGCTTTTCTTCATGGGGTTCTTTCAGAGACCGTCTACTATTCGTAGCCCACAGGTTTCACTGATTCTGCTCTTCCCAATCATGTCTACAAGCTAACAAGTCCCTGTATGGTTTGAAACAGGCACCACGCGCTTGATACAGTCGGTTTGCTGCTTATTTGGTCGCTTTGGGATTCTCTGAAGCTCGCTCGGACACCTCCCTGTTCATCTACCGCCGGGGTGCTGACACAGTCTACCTTCTTCTTTATGTTGATGACATCATACTCACTGCATCCTCCTAGCAGCTTCTCAGCCGTGTTATTGATGCTTTGAAGAAGGAATTCGCCATGAAAGATCTTGGTCCTCTTCATCACTTCCTTAGCATGTCAGTTCAACGACGAGGTGCTGCTATTTTTCTCTCCCAATGGCAGTATGCTCTGGATATCTTGGCTCGTCATGGCATGACTGATTGCAAACCTTGCTCTACCCCTGTTGACACCTGCGCCAAAGCCTCTGCTGATGGTGGTCCTGCTGTTGCTGATCCTACAAATTATCGCAGCCTTACGGGTGCTTTACAATACCTCACTTTCACCAGGCTCGACATTGCCTACGCAGTCCAGCAGATCTATCTTCACATGCATGATCCTAGGGAGAGTCACCTTGCTGCTGCCAAACGAATCCTTCGATACCTTCAGGGCACTCTGGATTATGGCCTAGTCATTCCTCGATCATCCCCTACTCAACTTATTGTGTACACGGACGCCGACTGGGCCGGCTGCCCAGACACTCGCCGCTCCACCTCCGGCTACGCTGTCTTCCTTGGAGGCAGCCTCGTCTCCTGGTCTTCTAAGCGATAGCACACCGTTTCTCGGTCCAGCGCCGAGGCCGAGTATTGGGCTGTCGCCAACGGTGTCGCCGAGGCCTCCTGGCTGCGGCAACTACTACAGGAGCTGCATCAGCCGCTACAGTCCGCCTGCCTTGTCTACTGCGACAACATCAGCGCCGTCTACCTCTCCACCAACCCCGTCCAACATCAGCAAACCAAGCACGTGGAAATCGACCTCCACTTCGTCTGGGAACGGGTCGCCATTGGGGCTGTCCGTGTGCTCCACGTTCCCACCACGTCGTAATTCGCCGATGTCTTCACCAAGGGGCTCCCTTCCTCTGTTTTCCTAGAGTTTCGCTCCAGTCTTAACGTTCGTCCTAGCGACGTTCCGACTACGGGGGTGTTAGAATATCTAGTTTCTATATAAATACTTCTACTCTACTTATGAATGCGTCACCTCCTCCAGGCTGACTTGGTCCTTTGGGATTCTCTGTAATCTATCACTCTAGTCTAAACTGGCCCCTTAGGCATCTCTATATCCTAGACTATATATATGTAACCCTCTTGTAACACAGCTTTAAATATATAACATCTCAGCCTGTTAGGCTTCTATCAACTATAAATAAATATCCGTTAATTTAACCAACGAAGGAGAGAGAGAACAGAGAAGAACCGCTCGCTCTTTTATTTCAATTTCAGTTCAGAAGAGTACCGTACAAAGCTGATCGACCCTTTTGACTTTAATAATGCAACTTTCTTTATATCTCTTTACTATTGCACTTCACCTTTCTTTTTACAGACATGGCATAGTAGTACTACTTATGTCCGTCTGTCTACAAAAATAATTTCTAAATATTAAAGTTTGTAGCGTTTATAATGTTTCTATTCTATGCGCTAGCAATATGCATGTATTTCAGGAGGGCTCTGAAGGGAGAGTAGTAAAAAAACTCCATAGACACTGCAAAACAAGGAGCACAAACAACATATACATACAGGAGAAAAAAAAGGCTAGCTTATTAGCTCCGCCTCCATGTCTCCTATCATCGTAGTATTAACAAATTAATTGAAGAGAAAAGGCATGTGGCGTCATGTGACTGCTTGATATGGCTGCTGATTAACGAATTGAATATACTCGGGCGAGCCGCGACAATATACTTACATAAGTAAATAAATGGCTCGATCTTGGGTTGCTGTCAAAATGTGGTAAAATGTGAGTACATGTTGCAAACCAACCTGGCTGCCTGCAGTATTATCTAGCTACGTAGTACGCAATTTGTTGTTATCGACAAAGTCCACTTAAGTACCTCTTGTGCTGCATGCAGTACATCCGTCGACTCTATGCATGTCTATTTATATTAAAAATAAATACCAGTACAAATTGCATTGCCTCTATCTGATGCCGTTGCTGGTTTGACCAAGCGAACAAGCAAAGGGGAAGACGACGATGATAATGTTAATTTCTCAAACACCTGTCGTACAACAAATACATTATTAATTATATATATATATATATATATATATATATATATATATATATATATATATATATATATATATATATATATATATATATAAAAGAACAGATCTACTCATCCTAGCTGGATTCGCTGTTTGGCACTGAACTGATACATGGAACCCAGCCAAACCAAGTCGAATATAACTCGTGTGCATCGCCAGGAGGCTCAGAACTGCTAGATTATCGAGTACTCTATCCGTCCTCAAAAGAATTTTAACTAATTATGAGCCTATCTTGATCCACCCAACTAAACTTCAGCTAGCTAAAATTTCAAAGCAAAAACGTAGCACCTCAAAGTTCTCCCGGCTAAACTTTACCTGGGGTGTTTAATCTTCCAGCTAATTGACTCAGCTAAATTTTAGCTAGCTTTAGCTGAGTTGAAATAGCTAAACTTTAGCTGGGCGTTTGGATCCCTAGCAGCTAAGTTTAGCCAGCTAAAATTTTATTGATGATCCAGATAGGCCTTATATATGAAAAACTATAAAAATTTATGATATCAAATAAATATTATTATATTTGTCTTGAGATATATTTTTATAACAATATTTATCATATAAAAATATTACTATTTTTTATCTATATTTAGTCAAATTTTGAATATTTTAACTGAGAATGTATCAAGAATTACATTATTTCCAGAACAAGTATTACCTCTATTCGAGAAAGAATATAATTCTATATGCATTTTTTGTTCGTGTTAAAGTTTAACCAAATATATAGTTTTTTATGTTTATGACTCCAAATAAGTATAGCGTGGAAATATATCTCATGACAAATCTATTGATATTTATTTGATATTATAAATATTGATATTTTATATTTATAGTTATACTTTAACATAGTGTTATGTTAGAATTGCATTCTTTTGTGGACGAAGGGAATATCCATTTTAAATAATGGAAATGGAGGCGATCTCTATATAGCATACAAAGAATTGATTAACACACATAACAGTACTTAATACACTTTTTTTATTTTTTCGTCGATGAAAAAAAAATGTATGATAGCTTAATTAAAATGTATGAAAAATTAACACATAATAACACTTAGTCCTCACTGGGTCCATGTAATTGAATTTATTTTAATAATCATAATTTAGATACATATTAGTTAAACTAATAATATGGTTTGATATGGATTATATTTGTATATTATTATTGGCTATACGAGAGATACTTATGTGTTGTATTTCTACTGTAGAAAAGTGAGTTGAAGAGCATGTTATAAGTTGCAAAGTAGAGCATGTTATAAGTTGCAAAGTAGAAACATAGAATGGTGATCTCTAGAATCAATTTCCATCTTCCACCCTATGAATTTGAGATAGGCTTATATGTGAACTTTGGAAAGCGGTGAATATCAAATTCCAAGCTAAATAGCCTAAGGCCTTGTTTAGATACCCTCAAAATTCCAAGTTTTTTCACTCTCTCTCCATCACATCAATTTTTAACTGTTTGTATGGAGCATTAAATGTAGGTAAAAAAATAACTAATTGCACAGTTTAGTTGGAAATCACGAGATGAATCTTTTGAGCTTAGTTGGTCCACGATTGGACAATATTTACCAAATAAGACGAAAGTGCTACTATTCATCGGATTGAAATTTTTTTCAATCTAAACAAGGCCTAAGTGACCATTTGGACTTTGGAATTGAATTTATACTAATAATTATAATTTAGACATAAATTAATTAAGCTTATATAGTTTTATATGGAATATATTTATATATTTATTGTTAATCATATAAGAGACATACTTATATGTTGTATTTCTATTGTAAGGAAGTGAGTTGAAGAGTGTACTATAAGTTGGAGAATAAAATTATAGCATAGTGATTTATATAATCCATTTCTATCTCACACCCTATGAATTTGGGATAGGCTTATTTGTGAGCTTGAGAATGTTATGGAATGTTAAATTCTAAGCCAAATAGTCTAATTCATTATATAGATTTCAATTTCTCCAAAATGAAGGAATCCAAACGGCCTCCTAATTTATTTAATAGATTTCAATTCCTCCAAATAAAAGAATCCAAACGGTCCCTACGTCTTGCCAGCTTCCAGAGATTTGGTGGAAGTAAATTCGGATAATAACACTTATATACTTTTTTGGCTTCGTGGGACAAATTGGGACCCATGAATAAAAGAAAAGTATAGAAAGTAAAGCCACCATCCCCACTCCCCCCTCCTCCTCTTCCATACATTGTCTCTACTAGGCTCTTACATATAGGACACTATCGTAGTCAGCATGAACCTATGCAATATTTTCAGTTGATTCAACAAAAGATTCCCATGGATTCGCTTTTCTCCATTATGTATGCTTTGTATGTGCCATCCAGATGGCCTAACAAAGTCTAGTAATGATGAGGATATTATTTCTTTGGATACACGTTATACTTCGCAAGTTGCTATGCCAATTATCAAAGTTGAATGAAAAAAATTGAAACACTTTTAGTTTTTGTAATCGATGAAAAATTAAAACAAATACCGAATTAACAACAATGCTGAACTAATCATAATTTAACACGTTACGCAATAGTGGAAGTCCGGGCATGTTGGCGGCCGGCCGTGGATGGAGATGACTAGAAAAATGTGCTTGGAACATAGGAATTCTTAATATGTGAAATAGAAAACATGCAAAAGATAAAGAATTATTATATTAGTCCTTAATGATAATGGTTAGTTGCGCATTTTATCCCTGACCCTTTTTCACGTGGGGCCATTGGTCCGTGAAACTATTGCACGCACACACATGTTTGTATGAGTATGAGTAGGGCGGGGTGGACGCGTGGGAAAAGCAGAAAGTGCTCGAGACGGACGGAACACGTGTTACAGCCTATGCCACCAGAACCACAACGGCTTTTTCTGGGATGGAGGTGGAGTGGAGTCCACTATTACTGTACACCACCCATTGACCATCGTACCTCCTCCAAATCCCGACCGGATTTTGCATTCCATCGTCATCGATGGCCACGGCCGTCCGCCTGCAGCTGGTCTTCCGCCCTACTAAGCCAGCCGCCGTTGCTCCTCCTTGCCATCGTCGTCTCTCATCAGCACCTCCGTCTTGGAGCCGGCGTCCTCCAGATCCAAGATCAATTGTAGCAGCCGCAGACGGCGGCGGGTCGTCGTCTCCATCCTCCCGGTCCCGGCGGCCCCAGCAATTGCAATCCTCCAGCACCGCCATCCGCGAGAGCAAGCAGCAGGTGACGCTGAAGCTGACGTACCTGGAGATCAACAGCTGGGTGTGGGAGGTGCAGCAGCAAGGCCAAGCCCAAGCCCCTGTGCGCATCCTGGTGGATCCCCTGGTCGTCGGCAACCTCGACTTCGGCGCGCCCTGGCTGTTCGACGGCGCCAAGAAGAATCCCAAGGTGAAGGCCCTCGGGGTGGACGACCTGCTGGCGCCGGAGGCGAGGCCGGACCTGCTGCTCATCACGCAGAGCCTGGACGACCACTGCCACGTCCGGACGCTGACGCAGCTGTCCGCCAGGGCGCCTGACCTGCCGGTGGTGACCACCCCCAACGCGCAGCCAGTGCTCGCCTCCCTGCCCACGCCCTTCCGCCGTGTCACCTACCTCGACCCCGGCCAGTCCACCGTCGTCAACCAGCAGGTCCGGGTGCTGGCCACCGCAGGCCCCGTCCTGGGGCCGCCGTGGCAGCGCCCCGAGAACGGCTACATCCTCATGGCCGCCGCAGGTGATGGTGGTGATGAGAGCGGCCCCGCTCTCCTCTACTACGAGCCGCACTGCGTGTACGACAGGTCCTTCCTGGAGGACAAGCGGCTGCGGGCGGACGTCGTCATCACGCCGGTGGTGAAGCAGCTCCTTCCATCCAACTTCACCCTCGTCTCCGGCCAGGAGGACGCCGTCGACCTGGCCAGGCTGCTGCGAGCCAGGTACGTGGTACCCATGAGCAACGGCGACGTCGACGCCGGAGGACTCCTGGCAACCGTGCTCACCAAACAGGGGACGACGCAGTCCTTCCAGGCCTTGCTGTCGGAGGCGCTTCCCCAGGCGCAGGTCCTCGAACCCACGCCCGGCGTGCCGCTCCAAGTCCAACTGCAGCTGGACATCATAGATCGATGATGGGCAATGAGCACAGATCGACGCCACAAGGCGTACCTGTCTGTGCATATAAATATATAGCATCTTCAGCCAGAATCATAGCATCTCTCTACATATATACATACATTCTCAGAGTTTAGGGATACTTGTTCACAAAAAAAGAGTTTAGGGATACTGCTCTCTCTATATCATGGAGTATTCATATAACAGCATCCATCTATATAATCAGCCAGAATAATGATTTTATACCATCTGCAGCACCTAAACGTAACTCCTGTAACTTTTATTTATTGATTAGCCTCTCTACAAATGACCCACATACATACAGATACATACATACATTCGATGTGAATTTAAACAACAAAAGATTTGGAGACAAGGCAAAAATAGCTCAACGGGGCAATGCAAACCACCAAAAAGGACAGCATTCAAGAGCTCCCTGCGTGCTCTTCTCCAACCCACAAGAGTTTCCACGCGTGCCGGGCTTGATGTGCCCAACCAACCGCAAAGAATTGTTGCAAGCTGCAACTCTTCCAAAGCATACACATGATGTCTGTAATGGTAATGAGCAAACTTATCGGTGTGTCCTGCCTCTCCTCCTCGAGGAGGACGAGGATGCAATGCGTGCCCGAGGAAGCCCTAGAATAGCCACCAGCCCACCGATGAAAGATGAACCGGCTGACACCGCAAAAGCCGGTGCATTTCCACCGCCGAACATTTGATCCCATGGCCCACTACCAAGTGACACAATAACCTGCAACAGGTGTCAGTTAGTGATATCCTCAAAAGTTGCATCATCATCTAACATCTACCCTCAAAAGTTGTCATGCTGCAGTTTACCAATTTACGCTCACGCTAAACTTCGTGAAAGTGGTTATGTTTTCTTTTACTTTTATATACACACAAGTTTTTCAGGGATTGATTTGTACCAATGTGGACCACATTTTTTTAATATAAACAGTAGCAGTACAAATACACAAATTCTCAGTGCCTTGCACGGCTGATCTTAATTGTGAATCTAGCTTATGTTGCTAGCTTATATACATTATATAACTGTCGGTTTCTTCAGCTAATTTCCATCACAATGAAGTCGTCAATTTTCTTGGTGAGTTGTGTTACAAGAAAGGGAGTGAAAACCTGATTGCTTTTCTAAACCTAACATTGGATTTCAACATATGCTGATTAGAATTTAGAGTTTTAGACCTTCAGTTCCATCAGTAGGCTAATTATGGGTGTTTGCTATTGACTCAGGCTTATCTTGGCCCCATGTCATCATTTATCAAGCATTGCTTTCACTTCAATTAGAGGTCAGCAGCACGTATTGAGGCTTCGTTTGCATTGTGAATTGTTCAAATACTTCAATATCTCAGGCTGGTTCCAGACCTGCTAATTGTTTCCTCAATTTGGTTTCGTGTTAGCTTTTGGAAAAGACAAAGATGATCTCACGCATGGATTATTCCTATGACTTTGGATGCACAATTGCACATGGTTAGTTAGTGAGGGCTCATGATTTGGATCACATATGGGAATTTCACTCAACGTGGAGATTGTTAAATTATGACACATTCTAGACTATCCGTGAAATTTTCTCCAATAGGGAATCCACGTGTTGAGAATTGAGATACAGCCATTGCAATTGCAACACCACTGCTTCTACGCTATTCAATTATATAGTTTGCGTTGAAAAAAATTCAATTATATAGTTTATTTTCTCGAATGCTTAGGAGAGTTGTGTATCTTTATATTAAAGAGAGAGGAAAAGTGGGGTGAAGAACCCCGTGCAATGCAGCCTACTTACCTCCACTTGGAGATAAGAAGAGGTTGCAAGAGGAAGATATCAAACGCTTAGTGATTTCACTGTCGTGTGCTTCTTGTTCTGTCTCATGTTTGTCTATGTGGCCATGTGTTACAATTAAAAATCTGCTCTATCTACAATTTGGCACTTTATAAATAAAAGATATAGACACAACATCATTTGCCTTCATAGTACTCTAAGAATATAAACAATTTTTAAAAAATGGGTTCTGGAACCAATTATCACTTTAGAGCAAATGTTACTGGGTAAGGATTGCTCGGATCCATTATCTACTGGTTAGTGTGAGAGTCAATTACACTATGACTGGACTCGAAATGTGTATAGGACTGAACCAAAGCCAAGGAAAAAAAAACATCAAAGGTAATTACCTGTGGTATGACAATAGCTAAATTGAGAATACCCATTGCTAGACCTGCAAGCAGAAACACATGAGTTTTAAGAAGTGCAATCATGATGATAATACAAACTCAAAATGGACATACCTTGGCCGAGACCGAGATTTTCAACACGACTAGCAGCCATTGCATATGGTATACTGTATGTGATCTGCAAATAAGGAAATTAATTGAATATACCACATGGACAATATACGATAGAGCTGGAGGTGGACAGAAATCATTATGATGAAAAAGAAAAAGCAGTCTGTTACTCACCGCCAGGGGTGCCCCTAAAATTGTAAAAACCACCAAAGAGGCAACGATAATGCCAGTCGGAGGTTCACCACTGGATGGATAATCCATGTTCTGTGCAACATATGTTATTACAAGCATTGCCAAGAAGCACAAAGTCATTATAATATTGGAGACACCCCATACAAGTCCAGCTCCCCACTTCCTACATAACTTTTCTAGCACAACAGAGGTGAATCCAAGGACGACAGAGTTGAGCATGAGACCAAAAGAGCCCATCCTCACACCATCATGGTACCTTTGGGTCTCTCCTGGGTTGTCTGGGCTTCCTCGGTAGATTTCTCGGCCCATCCAATCAGTATCAAAGAGGGTAAAAGGAAACCATGCGATCCACGTAAGGGCAGTGACAATTAAGACCATCCAAATTGGTAAGGTGAAGTATCTTAATGACCCAAAAAGTTCAAAGAGGAAAGCTTCCTGTTCAGCACCTGGGTTTTGTGCTTCATCACTTCCAAAAGTTTGAGGCTCTTGCACTGATGCTACAGTAATGCACGTTGTAATCACCAGAATAATAATGTCAAGAAGAAAGGCAGACTTAAGGTTGGCACAACTGACGCCGCAGGACTCTGTAACAGTGAAAGGAAATATCGAATACCATCCACTGTATGCTCCAGTGGCATATCCAAGTATGTTTCCCAGGGCCATGAAGAGTGAAAAGTATGCATTAGCGATCCGAGTCCTCCTTGGGTCGTTCTCTGCCATATGAAGGGTTAGAAGGGAGTCATTTTTCTTTTTCTTTTTGATAAACAAATAGTGGAAAACTCTTTTAAGAAATTTAAGGTGCCCACAAGCCCGGATCAGAACAGCCGAAACTAAAAAAAACGTGTAAGCAGAAAACAATCATCTAGTCTAGGAGTATTTATTTTTACAAAAGAATTTTTTTTTTGTCGTATCACCAAGAACACAGAGTAATGTCACATCAGTTGTTGCCTCTTTGCGTACAAGCTGATAGCAGCCACAGGCCAATCCGAGCCTTGCAATTATTAACGAGGGCCCTTAAATACCTGGCTGTTGGCAAAAGATGCCCATCCTCCTATGATTCCAAGCTTGGAATAATAATGTCCAATGGTGTAACGCTTGAATATCTCTCTCTCCCTATGTAGTACTTACTAATGTATATGTAGGCCCACCACTAGCACAGCACGAAAGCGATCCCCTGACCTGCTTACACTCATCACTCTATTAGAAAAGAGAGGAGGGATTGGCACATTGTTATTTGCTTGTTGTCCATGTCTGCCAAAACCTGATGCTAATGACCGTGCCAGCTGGCAAGGAAACTGCCACTCATCATAATTTGGAGCTTTATTTGGCAGTCGTGTAAAATGAGCAGGTAGGCACGGCGAGCAAGGTGAGCATCGGAGCAAAGAATCTGGTGCTAAAGGGGAAAGCGACGGGCAGGGGCAGGCAGAGGAGGCTCTTGTTGTCTTGCAAATACTGTGATGATGATGTGAACAAGGGACGACGACGCAGGGGCAACAGAGCACCGCGAGCACCGCACCGGACCGGATCGCAGCAGAGAAACAAATATCGGAGGCCGTTTTTCGCTTGGCCCCTCGTCATGTGCCAAATTGCTTTGTTTGTTGGTTACGCGACGCATGGCATCATCAGGCAAGGAAGGAAGGCAGGTGTGAGTTGGTGAAATTTTATTTTTAAAAATAAAAATAATTAAAGGAAAAAAAATCTAAGGAAGGAGGATCGCGTGCGGCGGAAGCGAAATCGGATGCGTGAATCGAGTGACAGACAGGAGGAACCGAGGAAGTGTCCCGTCCGCGATCGAAGCAAAATCTAGTCCAGGCAGTCGCAATTGCACGAGGGAAATTGCAATCGCATTCTTATATAATTCCTTATCCTAAAATAAGCTCCTCTCCTCTCCGTCGTCTGAATATGAATGAAGGAACACAAACAAGCAAGCAATGAATCAAGCTAAAGGAGGAGAAGTGGGACGGACGGACGGTTGCCTACCTGTGAGGTCGGCGAGGAACGCCCTGCAGGGCCCCTGCGTGGCGTTGTTGCCGACGTCGAGCAGCCAGAATCCGACGAGGTAGACGCAGATGGCGCCGAGGCGCGTTGAGCCCGGGGTGACGTCGTCGCCGAAGAGTCGGCCGAGGTCGGCGGAGAAGCCGACGGTGAGCACGGCTGCGGCGATGGACGCGGCGCCGGCGGCGATGAAGGGCCTGCGGCGCCCGAGAGGCGAGGCGGCGGGGGCGATGCGGTCGGAGAGGTGGCCGACGAGGGGCTGGACGAGGAGGCCCGACAGCGGGCCGCACAGCCAGACGAGGCTGGCGAAGGCGTGCGGGATGCCCAGCTCCTGCACGTACGGGGTCAGCAGCGACAGCTGCAGCGCCCAGCCGAACTGCACCCCGCAGGCGACCGACGCCGCACGCAGCAGCTTCCGGAGGGGCACCTTCCGCGGCGGGGTCGGGGCCGCCGGAGCCGTGCGCGGCGGCATCCCGCTTCACGCGCCGCTAATCGAATCGCTGAGTTGCTTTGATTTTGATTCGGGTCGGGGAGGAGAGGAAGAGTGGAGGTGGAGTTATTGGCCCCGTTCGCGTGCACTGCACTGCACCGCACTGCACGCACCACGTCTCCACGGAGCAGAGGCGGCCTTCCTCTCTGCTGCGTGTGGCCCGCTATCTACCGTACTCTTTGTTTTCCTACACCACTTCTTGCCCCTCGTCCGGCCACGTCGGCCTTTAATATATTGTCCGTCCGATTTACCATCCGATGGTGAGCAAAACATATGACGGATCCCATCAGAGGCAGCTCCTCACTCGGAGTCCATCGGGAGCAAAACATATATGATAAAACTGGGTATATCTCTCATCTCTCGCAACTAAAAAGACTAAAGACTGGACATTTTTTTGTGTGACAATTGCCTTCAGGTCGTCGGTCTGCCGCGTGCGATCCCACGCGAGCGCTCGCCCCCCGCATCGCTCACATCCCTGGCGCCCGCCTGGTCGCGATCCATCCCTCCAATCACGCTCCATCCCCTCTCGTGATCCCGCTCCAATCAACTTTGGGTCGTCAGTCTGCAGCGTTAAGGGCGATATCTCAGAGCTGACCGAGTCCCTCACCCACCGGTTCTGGGGCGTTGCCTCCTTCCTCACGCCACCGCCAGTTGAGAGGAGGAGGAGGAGGAGGTGCCTCAGTCCCCACGGATCGATGGGGTCCAGAGTGACCTGGCAGAGATTGGGGGCAGGGTGAAGACTGGCATCTCGATGTTGTTGAACGCTGGCGTGGCGGAGATCTCCAGGATCGCATCATCGTTCCAGCCATTCCGGCCTAGGGATCAGGGGGAGGAGGAAGAGGGCGAGGCGGTTGGTGTGACTGAGGAGGTAGTGGTGTTCGTCAGTAACATCTCAAAGCATCCGAAGACAGCTTGATTTCCCCTTGTTTGTTGATGAGCGACACACGGATGGTAAGAGCCAGTGGCATCAGATCAGAGTGCTTGGACTGTTTATTTTGTTGCTTTGATTCATAGATGGTTGAACTGATTGTTTTGGTGCAATTGTGTGCTCATTTTGTTGCAGTAGTAGTGGATAAGGTAAGAATCTGAGGGTTAACCTTAGTTGCTTAAGCTTGTTTGTCTACAATACAGTGTTCTCTTACTACTGAAATTACGGTTTCTAAAGTATAACTACATCTATTCATCTTAATTTAGCATCTGAACTCAAGTCATCATTAGTCATCATTGTTTATGTTGGAATTGAGTACATTTTGCTTATATTTACAAATGTTTTGCTGGGCAAGTGTTGTTTGCAACTAGTTGTGACATTGTCAATGTTTACTGTACTTTTGCTCAAACTTGCAACCGGGTCAGAGTTGTTTTTGGAGTCGACAATTATACGTTCAACATCTGTAAGTTGAATGAGTTGACACAATTTTGCAGGGAAGTCCTTCATGTATGATGCATGTCCAATGTTCCTTACCATACCTGATTGATTTCGTCAGTTTCTTACACCTACATTTGATATGCTTCTATATTTTTAGATTTTGAACTGTATACACGGTATGGACCATGTAGTTGCTATAGAGCGCCTGGTGCCAAGCTTGTCATACCTCAGGACTGAGCTTTGCTCTACCCATATGAGTGAAGCGTGCTTCTGGAAAAATATGTTTTGTGCTTCTCCATTCGAAACTCTGCAAGCAAGATGCTGAAATTCTTTCAACACCACAAGTATACTCCCTCTTCTTTGTTCTATTATTTTTTCTTTCTAATTGTATTTTTTTAATCATGTATGTTTCTTGCTGTTCATGCAGACTACAATTATCCAAACAGAAGCATCTGCTTATTGGCTTGATTTGGAAGACAACATATATATATTTTGTCAGAAATAAGAATTACCTGTTTATGTGTTTGAGCTGTGGTCTTTTGAATGTGAGATATGCTATCTGGAAACCATTTTCTTACCCCCTATAAGCTGTCATAATGTTTATAATTGACTTATTATCTATCCTTTCTCTGAAGTATGAACCATTCCATTCTCCATTGTGGACTTTGTGAGTAGCGTGACTGTGTGAGCTCAAGTTGACTAATACAAACCTGAGGCCGCCGGACACCACGAGGCCTCCTGTAACACCTCAGTGTTAAACGTGCATTACCATTTCATCCCATGAGCATAATCATCATCACCTCATGCATAAGCATCATTCATGCATTTCATTTCGAAAGAAATGAAGTATCATTTCATGTGATGCTTAAGTGATTGAAATTCATTTATGGTTCAAACAATGTGAAATGCCATGCTCATGCTTGGATGCCATGATTCTTGTTTTAATCACTAAGATAGCTTAAAAATATTTAGGATACAATATGGAGCAAAGTTCATATTTAAATTTTTACCAAATTTTGCCTTTAAAAATAATTCTCTAAAATTAGGGTTTTGAGTTAATATTGATTTTATTTTGTAATTCAAAATCTATTTGGAATTGGACTTTGGTCATAAAAGCAAAGTTGTAGATCTTGAAAAATAGAATAACTTTCATTTTTACACCAACTTTTGAAACTGCTTTGAAATAGTTCAAAATTTCATTTGAATGAAAAAGGATTTGAAAAGAATTTGAAAAAGAACATTTTTCATTAAATGGGCCGCGCGCCTCGCCTTTGGCCCAGCTGCGCAAGCCGGCCCCGCCTGCTCCGCGCCGCGCTCCTGCTCCCGCGCGCCGCGCCCGTCGCCGCACACTCACCCGGCCGCGACAGAGCGCGCACACCGCGTGGCCGCCATGCGCCAGCGAGCACGCCGCGCGGCAGCCCCGGCCTGCCCCGCGCCCTCCTATCGCGCCTTCATCTGCCTGACCGCGCTGCGCTCCTCCTCACTCCTCCACTTCGCTCTCTCGCCTCCGCTAGCGCCAGCAGCAGCCGCAGCACTCGCCTCCGCCGCGCGCCATTGCCAGAGTTGGCCGTTCCGGCCGCTCCAGTGCGCCGGAGCCATCTCCATCTCGCCAGCAGCATCGCCTCCACCTTTTGCAACCGGTGCTCGAGTCTGTTCGCCGTGGTAAGTCTTCTCCGGCCGGTAATTCCTCGCCGGAGTAAGCTCTTCCTCGCCGGAGCTTGGCTCTGCACGGACAACCCCTCTCCGCTCTACCTCTCTCCTTCCTTTCGAGCGCATGAGCACCGCATTGCCGTCGCGAAACTCTTGCGCGCCTCCCCGCGCCCTGCCGTGGCCGGAGTCGGCGTACCGCCGACGAGCCGCGCCTCTACTCCGCCATGCACGCCGCCGAGCTCCATTCCGAGCTCCTCCCATGCCTTCTCTTGGTGCACCGCGTCCACCTCGTCGCGGGTGAGATGCTGGTGGTGGCCGCGCCACCGGCTAGCTCCCCGTCGGCGAGAGCTGGCCAGTTAGTTCCGCCCCTATCTCGGTCTGACCGACAGGTGGGGGCCGTTGACCGTGGGGGCCCGCTCGTCAGCGCCCTGACTCGGGTCTGGGTGCACTACACCGGGTGCACCCAGCGTTTTCATCGGCTGTTTTTTTAAAAAGGATTTAGGAAATGATTTTTCAGATTTCTGTTAAATGCTTTGGAAATTTATAACTTGCTCAAAATGGCTCCAAATTTGTTGAAACAAATTTTGCTAGGTTTCCTGTTACCAGATCTACATGATAAAAATATTGCATGTCATTTTTGAGATACTTTTCTGTAGAGTTTTATTTAATCATTGAAATTGCTGTTTTCTTAAGAAAGGCATAATAAATCATAGAAAGATTAGAAAAATAGGATTCCATGTTTGTTACTCTTTTTGTGTAATGTACTTTCTAGAAAAAATATATTCCATGCATGTCCTGTAGAAAAATTATGAGATGTAGTTCAAGTGCCTTTAATGGCTGATTTTTGTTATTTTTGCTAGAAAGCAAAATTTGTATAAAACATGCATGTGATAATTTTTGTGCAGTGATTAATTACTGTGTAGAACATAGGAAAAATATTACATCTATTGTTTGACACTTTTCACAGTGCAAAGTATTTTCATGATCATAATTATGCCATAGCTTGTCATTTTTGTGTAGGCTAATCCACTTATCCAAATGCCATAAAAATTTAATGGTAGACTACTTAGGGTAGTACTGTGCTATGGTAATTTTCTAAGATTTTTCTATGCTATAAAAATAGATATTGCTATTCAAACTTATTATTAATTAGGGTTTAATCAAATGTTGCTTTATGCATGATTAAGAAATTAGTGAAGCTTTGGTGTATCTTTGAAGCATTTAATGAGATGTGTTGACGTAGCATATTAGTAGTAGAAGAGAATGCAGTAGATAACATGTGCTTGTAGTACATGTTCTTGGATGATGTTGACTACCTTGCATGCAAGCATCTTCATTGTGTCCATTTCATCCGATGCACCTTTTGCATAAGCACTTACGCACCTGCATCATACAGGATCGCAAACCGAGAGCCCGGTCATCATACCCGAGGAGCCCAAGGAGTAGCTCGAGGTGCAACCGCATGAAGTGACCGAAGCAGACGAGGAGGACGTTGAGAAACTTCCGGAGTGCCCCGATCACCGTCCGAGCTCCTTCGAGAGAGGCAAGCCCCGGAGCATTTTTCTCCCCGGTCTGCGATTATTAATTAATGCTCTATTTTAATTGATGCATTACGTTCAGGAGTTGTTTACAACCATTGCTGCATTATACCTTGTCTACCTTTGTTATACTATATCCTTGTTACCCTGGTATCCGCAGTCGAGTCAATGCTTAGCTGGCTTAGACCGGTAGAAGTCAGGTGATTTCCGGTTACCTACGAGCTATAGGTGGTTACTTGGATCTACTTGGATAACTATGTAGTCATGGTATAACTAAGTGTTAATTGAAGTTGAGACCGGACAGAGATTTACAGAGTTTTGGATTGTAGTGCTTTCCGTCTGTGTCGATTAAGGATCGACCGTTGTTGGGCCTCGAGTCATGTTGAACGCATGCCTTACATTTAGCTGGCCGAATAAAGTACCTTTCGACCGTGAAGCTGGGAGATTATTCAGGCTGAGTAGATTACCTGCAGCGCACTGTACCGGAGCAGGTGTGGTAGGACACGGGGGCGCGATGATAAGACCGAAAGGCAGTCGGTCGGCCCCCGGGTACATGTGGTTCCTGGCAAACTCGAGATTTTCCTGGATAGTTGACTCGGTGACCGATACCTCACTTTAGCGGGTGAGTGAGTTTGTGTAAAGAATAAATCACCAGCTGGTTAGGAATCGATTCGAATCGCCATCGCTCCTGGATAGTGAGCACTTGACTTGAGTGACTTCATCGTAGTAATGTTGATGAAACACTTGGACAGTTATAATGAATATGACATTATGGAAGTTGTTAATGATCATTGGTTATCATTATTTACTTAATCACATGCTTGCTCTTGTATAGGTGCAAATGTAGTCGACAGGTTAATAATAAGTAACTTGACAATAATGCTTTCGGAAAGGTTCTTGAAATACTAAAAATGCCTCTTTTTGCAAATGAGTCAGCTACCCTACTATAAAGCCCTTCATAATCCTTGGTGTCACTTTATTTTTGGTTATGTCGAGTAAGTCTGGCTGAGTACCTTCTCGTACTCAGGGTTTTATTCCCACTTGTTGCAGATGGGCAGATGTATTATGGCTACTGTATCAACTGCCTTTATCCTACGATGGGTGATGCTTAGGACCATGGGCATGGTCATTCCTTACGTCTCGTCTAATGCTTTTGTTGGAGATGATCATCAGCTGGCACTATATTTGAACTCCGTGTGAGTGTGTGTGGTTTTGAACAAATGGCTTCCGCTACTTCTATTTGAATTCGTTTTGTAACAACTATGTTTAAACTCTGATGTACCGGTGATGCAAACTTTTATGTAATATGTGATGGTGACCGCTAAACTTATTATGATCTTGGCTGGTATGTGAGTTGGTTTGAAATCCTTCGTAATTTCACGGACTACTGGGTTATACGGGCTTAAGTTTGCTAAATTGTCTGCTCTAGCGGATGATTTTCTTACTTAATTTCGTATAATTGGTCGGTTCTGTTACAGCTGGCATCAGAGCATGGTTTAGCGTGTTACTGTTCACAAGTGTATTTAAAACAAAAAGGCGTTTGAAAAACGTGATTTCCAAACTAAAAAGTGTGCCAGTGGTAATATCCTTTATGCCCAGTTAAGGACTCTAGGTGGCTTAATTAAGTACTGACTTGGGGTTCTTGCATCATATTTCTCTTTCGTTGCTCATATGGCGTGCTATTGTATGAGTGCCACTTGTTTGAGTGGTAGTGTATGGATCATTTGTCTCTATGCCTCGGTAAGTGTGAGTTGTGAGAGCATGATCGGATACACCGCCGATCTAGGGTGAATGCTTATATGATGCTGGAGTAATTACATGTTCTACGCATGTTTTACAAAGGTATCTCATGTGTGGGTATTCCGTCCTTGAGGCGATGCCGTCAATAGGACGATGGTTCGGGTAGTTACTACCGTTGTACACGTTTCTGGGGATTCATGTAGAGCATGTAGATAAAATTTACTGCTTTTATGCATTCATTGGGAATTGGGCTGAAATGAATCTTCTGCAGGTACATAACAACGTTATCATGTAGAACGTATTAGATACGTATTTGAGAGATCATTTGTATACCACCGAATTCGTCGCTAGAAATTATTTATTTCATAAGTTTGTGAGAACGTACGGCACGTACATACATCATATTACTTGTGCATTTCATTCATGTCATGCATTCCTCCCCTTATAACTTGATTATCTCATTTTTGATAAAAGTTGTATCACCTAAAATATGTTCCCACAGGGTAATAAAAGAAATTTTGCTACAGATGACCCGCACGAAGCAGACCGCCCGTAAGTCCACCGGAGGAAGAGCACCTCGACGTTAGTTGGTCCTGAGGGAGCACGGCACCACGGACACCTTCTTGAGTGAGTTTGGCATGCCGACCTTGCTTTGAAGAGTGCTCCATGATGTGGGGTACCCAGAGGGTCAAGAGCCGGTGTACTCTTGGAATGAGAGCCAGTTAGCAGAGGATGGACTTGCAGTGGTAGAGATCACAGTTCCTGCTCTTGGTAATGCTCCAGAGTGGGATGGTTGGCACTTGGAGTTTGAGGGTCGCACTCCTGTTGAGGGTGCAGAGGGAGCAGCTTTCCGTGTCATCAGGGACATCATGAGCAGATTTCCCAGTGAGCTTGCAGCAGCTCTAGCTGGCACCTTTCCTAGGGATGATCCTCGTGATACTATTTGGGTTCAGCCTCAGGGAAGTGCTTTGGTCAGAGGTCCAGCTGAGGGACAGGCTAGCGACAACCATGCTATGAGTGCTATGTTTGCCGCTATCAAAGCGTATCAGGGTCTTGAGTGTATCTACTAGACTTTGACTGGCTTACGTGGTCATGATAAGTTCAAGGTAAGAAAGCAGAAGAAATAGGCGCGTGCTATAGCTAGTTTGTAGGAGCAGTTGGCTAATATGAGCTTACAGCGGGACCAGGCAGTAGAGAGAGGTGATAGAGCTATGCAGCGGGTGCATACGTTGACTCAGGCCAACAACAATGTAGACTGCATGATTGGACAGTTAGTTCAGGAAAGAAATGAAGCCTGGAACGAGAGAGACCTTCTGCTGCAGAGGGTCGATGAGCTAGAGGAGTACAACGTCAACCTGCACGAGGAGTTTCACGTGCTCTACAATGGGGTTGGCCCATATGCTCCTCCAGACGCCGCTGGCATGGACATCGATGACAACGAGGATGAGCCTATAGTTTCACCTAGGGGCGATGGTGACGTCTCCGACCCCGACGACGGCCCTAACGAGTAGGCTAGTTGCCTTGCGCTAGTGTTTAGGTCCTGTCGCGATGACCTTTCTTTTGTTGGCATGTAACCTAATGTATCTTTCTTCGAACTTATGAGACTTGGCATGTGATTGGAACTTGGCTAGTAATGCGATATCTGAACGCATAAAAAGTCCAGTGTATGTATGCTGGCAATTTAGTTGTATGGACGCGATGTTTGCATTTGAAGTAATTTAATTAGTGATGTTGTTTTAATTGGGATGTGATTGTTGTGCCTCTGTTTTATTGTATGAATTTATTCTCTCCAGTAAATTCAGTATGGCATAATTTTTCCTTCACTCATAATTATTACAGTTTCACTCAATCATTACTTGTTGTTGAAATATGCAGATGACAAATACTCGCCGTAACACTTATGAGGCCGCTGAGACCGGTGCTAATGGTGCTAGGACCGGTGGTGGTGGTGGAAACAACGTCAACAACAATGAGCCCCCCCATGAACCGCATTTGCCACCTCCTCCCTCGCTCACCCCAGAGGTGTTCTTTGCACAGTTGCTCGGGAGTCAGCGCAACATGGAACAATCCTAGAAGAACATAGAGGATTTTCTGCGTACCATCGCCAACAATGTTCAGCGCGGTAACAATCAGGGTGCTAGCATTGGGGTGAATCAGTATAGCAGCTTCAAAGATTTTATGGACACTAGGCCGCCAATATTCAAGGAAGCAACAGAACCACTCGATGCTGAGGAATGGATCAACACTATGGAAGATAAATTCCATGTGTTGAGAATGACTGAGGTATTGAAAACTGAGTATGCTGCACATCAGTTGCAAGGACCAGCGGGAATGTGGTGGAAGCACCATCGCACAACCTTTCCCCCAAATGCTCAGATTACATGGAGAGAGTTCGCTGAGGCCTTACGTGGAGTTTATATTCCACTCGGGTTGACCGAGATGAAGTTGGGAGAGTTCTTGGCGTTGAATCAGGGCACCAAGACTGTGACGCAATATTTGCATGCTTTCAACAACTTGTGTCGTTATGCTCCCGACATGGTTGACACCGATGCTAAGAGAATCACCAGTTTCAAGAGAGGACTCAATCCAAAGATGATGAAGCATGTGGGTACCAACACCCGCGCCAGATTCAATGACTTTATCAGTGTTTGTCTGAAGCAGGAAAAGAACAACAACGCCAGTACCGCAGCCAAGACTCGCAAGAGAGCCCTAGAAGGTGGTTCGTCCCAAGCAAGAGCACCTGCGGGAGGTCATCCTCCCTATCGTCCATCTGCACCTAGCGCTAGGTTCAGGCCACCACCGCAGAGAGGTTAGAATTTTAGGGGACCACAGAAGCCTTATAAGATGGCAGTGCAGTCCAACAAGGCAGCCGCAACTGCGGTACAGGGCAGTTCCAAGGGAGCTATGGGATCTGCTGGTACAGTAAGGGGACCCTGCTACAATTGTGATCAACCCGGCCACTTCTAAAGGTTCTATCCTTATCCACCCAAGAAGAAGCAGCAGACCTATACTGCTCGGGTGCATAGTACGACTGTGGATGAGATTCCTGAGGGAGAGCCCGTAACCGCTGGTAAGTTTCCTGTCAACCAAAACCCTGTAGTTGTTCTATTTGATTCTAGATCATCGCATTCTTTTATGAGTCAAGCATTTGCATAGAAACATGAACAACTATGCACAGAATTGGGTTATGGTTACTGTATAAGTTCAGCAGGGGCTAATGTTTTAACCAATCGGATGGTTCGAGGGGCAACCCTTGAATTAGGTAGCAGAAAGTTTTGAGTGAACTTGATAGTTATGCATGGACTAGTTCTGGATGTCATTATAGGGATGAATTGGATGAAGGATTGGTGAGCAGTTATAGATACAGGAAGTCGGATACTTACCCTTAAGGATCCCCTAGGTGAGGGTACTTTCCAAGTACCATTGCCTCGGAGAACAGACCTTATAAGTGTGACATGTGCTACTGAAGTTATTCCTATTCATCAGATTCTGGTAGTGTGTGAGTTTCCCGATGTATTCCCAGACGAGTTACCTGGTCTTCCGCTAGATAGGGATATTGAATTTGGAATTGAGTTAATCCTCGGAACAGCTCTGATTTCAAGGAGACCCTATCGGATGCCTCCGGATGAATTGGTTGAGCTGAAGAAGCAACTAGAAGAGTTATCGAAAAAGGGGTTTATCCGGCCAAGCAAGTCTGAATGGGGATGTCCCGCCTTGTTTGTGAAGAAGAAGAAAGAGGGCACGTTGAGAATGTGCATGGATTATAGGCCACTTAACGCTGTAACCATAAAAAATAAGTATCCCTTGCCTCATATTGATGTTCTATTTGACCAGTTAGCCAAGGCTAAGGTGTTCTCCAAGATAGATTTGAGATCCGGTTATCATCAGATCAAGATTAGGCCCCAAGATATACCGAAAACCGCATTTTCCACCAGATACGGGTTGTATGGTTATTTTGTCATGTCCTTTGGCTTGACAAATGCTCCTGCATACTTTATGTTTTTGATGAATACAGTTTTCATGCCAGAATTGGATAAGTTCGTGGTTGTGTTCGTTGATGACATTCTGGTGTACTCCGAGAATGAGAGGGATCATGAAGAGCATCTGAGAATTGTCTTGACCAGACTTAGAGATCATAAGCTATATGCTAAGTTTAGCAAATGCGAATTCTGGTTGAAGAAAGTTCCTTTCCTTGGTCACATTCTGTTAGAAAATGGAGTTTTAGTCGATCCAAGTAAGGTGCAAGAGGTTATGGATTGGAAGGCACCAACCACAGTTCCTGAGGTTAGAAATTTTTTTAGGATTAGCCGGTTACTATCGTCGTTTTATACCAGACTTCTCGAAGATTGCTAAGCCAATGACAAGTCTGCTACAGAAAGATCACAAGTTCGTGTGGACAGAGGAGTGTGAAGCAGCTTTCCACACGTTGCGGAAACTGTTAACCACTGCTCCTGTTCTCGCACAACCGGACATCGAGAAACCATTTGATGTGTTTTGCGACGCATCGAAAACTGGTTTGGGCTGTTTTCTTATGCAAGAAGGAAGAGTCATTGCTTATGCCTCACGTCAGTTGAGAAAGCACGAGGTCAATTATCCGACACATGATCTTGAACTTGCTGCAGTTGTGCATGTCCTAAAAATTTAGAGACATTATCTACTTGGTAATGTGTGCAATATTTTTACAGATCACAAGAGTCTGAAGTATATATTTACCCAACCAGAGCTGAACATGAGACAGCGAAGGTGGTTAGAATTAATCAAAGATTACAACTTGAATGTGCAGTATCATCCTGGAAAGGGCAATGTAGTGGTAGATGCTTTGAGTAGAAAGTCACATTGCTTGAATGTGCAGCCATTACTTGAAGATGGGTTTGATCTGATGCATCCTGCTGTGTTACATAGTATTTAGATTAGTTGCTCGTTGGAGAGTAAGATAATAGAAGGCCAGAAAATAGACAAGGGAATATTCCACATCAAAGAGAAAATAAAAGAAAAGCCGTCTAAGCATTTTAGAGTGGATGAACATGACGTGTTGTGGTTTGATGACCGTCTTATGGTTCCCAAGGATAGAGAGCTTAGGAATAAACTCATGGATGAAGCTCACCTTTCTAAGCTATCTATCCATCCGGGAAGTAGTAAGATGTATCAAGAACTGAGACCTCGTTATTGGTGGACCAAGATGAAGAAAGAAGTTACAACCTATGTTGCCAGATGTGACACGTGTTGTAGAGTGAAAGCTATTCATATGAAACCTGCTGGTTTGTTGCAACCTTTGTCCGTACCTAGTTGGAAGTGGGATGATATAAGTATGGATTTTATCTCGGGTTTGCCCACGACTCAAAAGGGACATGATTCGATTTGGGTGATTGTGGATCGTCTTACCAAGACCGCTTATTTCCTACCTGTCAAGACAACTTATCAACCACCTCAATATGCCGAGAAGTATATTGCAGAAATTGTGAGGTTGCATGGTATACCAAAGACTATAGTATCCAATAGAGGGCCACAGTTCATGGCTCACTTTTGGGAACATTTGCACAAAGGCTTAGGAACTAGTTTGATTCGTAGTACCGCTTATCATCCTCAGACAGATGGTCAGACTGAATGAGTGAATGTTGTTCTAGAGGATATGTTAAGAGCTTGTGTGTTGTCTTCTAGGGGTTCATGGGAGTCATGGTTACCATTAGCTGAGTTTGCTTACAATAATAGTTATCAAGAAAGCATCAAGATGGCTCCATTCGAAGCTTTGTATGGTAGAAAATGTAGAACACCACTGAATTGGGTCGAGCCAGAAGAAAGAAGGTATTATGGCATTGACTTTGTAGAAGAAGCCAAGAAGAAAGTTCATATTATTCAACAAAATATGAAGGTGGCCCAATCACGTCAGAAAAGTTATGCAAATAGAAGAAGGAGACCCCTTGTGTTTGAAGTTGGTGACTATGTTTATCTGAAGGTCACGCCAATGAAGAAGAAACGGTTTGGAATCCAAAGAAAGCTTGCCGCTAGATTCATAGGACCATACAAGATCTTGGAAAAAGAGGTCCAGTAGCTTATAAGATAGAGTTACCTGAGACAATGAATACCGTCTTTCTAGTTTTCCATGTATCACAACTCAAGAAGTGTTTGCGTGTTCCGGAGGAAAGAGTAGAACCTTGGGGCATCAAACTCAAATCAAATTTGGTGTATCGTAAGCAACCGGTCCGTGTGTTAGACACTAAAGAACGTGCTACTCGGAATAGTGTGGTGAAAACATACAAGATACAGTGGAATCATCATGATGAGGGAGATGCAACTTGGAAAACGGGAGAATATCTACAAAAAGCTTATGAAGATTTTTATAACAAATGGTTCGTAACCCAAATCTCGGGACGAGATTTTTATAAGGGGGGAGGACTATAACACCTCGGTGTTAAGCGTGCATTACCATTTCATCCCATGAGCATAATCATCATCACCTCATGCATAAGCATCATTCATGCATTTCATTTCGAAAGAAATGAAGTATCATTTCATGTGATGCTTAAGTGATTGAAATTCATTTATGGTTCAAACAATGTGAAATGCCATGCTCATGCTTGGATGCCATGATTCTTTTTTAATCACTAAGATGGCTTAAAAATATTTAGGATACAATATGGAGCAAAGTTCATATTTAAATTTTTACCAAATTTTGCCTTTAAAAATAATTCTCCAAAATTAGGGTTTTGAGTTAATATTGATTTTATTTTGTAATTCAAAATCTATTTAGAATTGGACTTTGGTCATAAAAGCAAAGTTGTAGATCTTGAAAAATGGAATAACTTTCATTTTTACACCAACTTTTGAAACTGCTTTGAAATAGTTCAAAATTTCATTTGAATGAAAAAGGATTTGAAAAGAATTTGAAAAAGAACATTTTTCAGTAAATGGGCCGCGCGCCTCGCCTTTGGCCCAGCTGCGCAAGCCGACCCAGCCTGCTCCGCGCTGCGCTCCTGCTCCCGCGCGCCGCGCCCATCGCCGCGCACTCACCTGGCCGCGACAGAGCGCGCACGCCGCGTGGCCGCCATGCGCTGGCGAGCACGCCGCGTGGCAGCCCTGGCCTGCCCCGTGCCCTCCTGTCGCGCCTTCATCTGCCCGACCGCGCTGTGCTCCTCCTCACTCCTCCACTTCGCTCTCTCGCCTCCGCCAGCGCCAGCAGCAGCCGCAGCACTCGCCTCTGCCACGCTGTAGGTGGTTACCTGGATCTGCTTGGATAACTATGTAGTCATGGTATAACTAAGTGTTAATTGAAGTTGAGATCGGACGGAGACTTACAGAGTTTTGGACTGTAGTGCTTTCCGTCTGTGTCGATTAAGGACCGACCGTTGTTGGCCTCAAGTCATGTTGAATGCATGCCTTATATTTGGCTGGCCGAATAAAGTACCTTTCGACCGCGAAGCTGGGAGATTATTCGGGCCGAGTAGATTGCCCGCAGCGCACTGTACCAGAGCAGGTGTGGTTGGACACGGGGGCGCGATGATAAGACCGAAAGGCAGTCGATCGGCCCCCGGGTACATGTGGTTCCTGGCAAACTCGAGATTTTCCTGGATAGTTGACTCGGTGACCGATACCTCACTTTAGCGGGTGAGTGAGGTTTGTGTAAGGAATAAATCACCAGCTGGTTAGGAATCGATTTGAATCGCCATCGCTCCTGGATATTGAGCACTTGACTTAAGTGACTTCATCGTAGTAATGTTGATGGAACACTTGGACAGTTATAATGAATATGCCATTATGGAAGTTGTTAATGATCATTGGTTATCATTATTTACTTAATCACATGCTTGCTCTAGTATAGGTGCAAATGTAGTCGATAGGTTAATAATAAGTAACTTGACAATAATGCTTTCGGAAAGGTTCTTGAAATACTAAAAATGCCTCTTTTTGCAAATGAGTCAGCTACCCTACTATAAAGCCCTTCATAATCCTTGGTGTCACTTTATTTTCGGTTATGTCGGGTAAGTCTGGCTGAGTACCTTCTCGTACTCAGGGTTTTATTCCCACTTGTTGTAGATGGGCAGATGTATTACGGCTACTGTATCAACTGCCTTTATCCTGCGATGGGTGATGCTTAGGACCATGGGCATTGTCCTTCCTTACGTCTCGTCTAATGCTTTTGTTGGAGATGATCATCAGCTGACACTATATTTGAACTCCGTGTGAGTGTGTGTGGTTTTGAACAAATGGCTTCCGCTACTTCTATTTGAACTCGTTTTGTAATAACTATGTTTAAACTCTGATGTACCAGTGATGCAAACTTTTATGTAATATGTGATAGTGACCGCTAAACTTATTACGATCTTGGCTGGTATGTGAGTTGGTTTGAAATCCTTCGTGATTTCACGGACTACCGGGTTATACGGGCTTAAATTTGCTAAATCGTCTGCTCTGGCGGATGATTTTCTTACTTAATTCCGTATAATTGGTCGGTTCCGTTACACCTCCCCGCCCTCCCACGAACACCACACGCTGCCGATGATGCCGACGAACTATGGGACGCGCCACCGACTCCACGACCTGCCGCGCTGCGCCGCCGCCGAACCGCGGGACGGCCGCCGCCTTGACGTCGTTGGATGCGCCACTGCCTCCATGACCTGCCCCGCTACCATCACCACCGGAATGACCCTGCCCTATCAACCCAGGCGCCCAGGTCTCCGCCGTCTCTGCTTCGCGCCACCGCCATCGGACGCCAGCCGCTCACCGGCTAGGAGCGCCCAATAGGTATGTCCTTCATTGGATCCACGCCTATAGTTCTGTGTGCTCTTATGTCTACTAACTTTGATCCCTTTCAAAGTCACTAGAACCTATGATTTGGTTTGTACTTTTGAGTGCCCAATCACATGTGCATATGTTATCTATTGTACTAATCCTGAATACGTTTAGAAAAGTGATTCTACAATTTTTTCATGTGCTACAGTACCACGAACATTTTGCGAGAAACTGGTTCTGTTCACGACTAAAGCAGGAGGCTGAACTATCCACACTTTGGGGCCAGACTGTCCGTGCCTGGGGCTGAAACGGAGCACTAGGCTCGCCTGTGCTCAGCCCCCATGGCCGGACTGTCCGGGGGTGCTCCCGGACTGTCCGGAACTCGCGAATCAGCCCAGAAATAGTTCACCCAAAAATTGCCCAAACACAAAATTGTCCGATTTGTGACCAAATCAAAACCAACTGTTACCAAAATTGAACTAAGGGATCACAAGGCATTAGGTGAGCTACTCCTAAGAGATCATCGCTCAAAGTTTAGTCAATCAACGAAAATTTGGATCACGCGAAGAACACCGCTTTTTCGACTCCAAAAATTGAATTGCCCCGATCTATGAACTCGTGAGGTTTCAATCAAATTCCTTCGGTGGAAAGGTTCAACTCATGTCCTAATTCATTCCAAATCAATCGGTTTGACTCAAAACGACCCACGACTCAAGAATCGAATAAAAACGTGAGAAGGGGTGGAGAGGAAGAAGCAAAAACGCGAAGAACACAAACGGGAATTGCACAAAAAAATCATACCATAAATCCTGGAGGGCATGAAGAGGTTAGGGCCTCCATTCCCGCAACAATTTTCAGTTCAATTACACGGATGAACTAGCTAAAGCATCCGTGGACCTCTTGAGAGAGAGACTAGAGAGAGGGAAGACCTAGAGAGGTAGAATGCAAATGGCTAGAGATGAGGGTGATTGGGGCACCCTCATCCTTATTTAACAGGGGTATTACACAATTTCCAAACTGCCCCCGGATACATAGAGCGAGCCACCTAACCCTAAGGAATTATGGTCCAACTCTGTCTTCTGTCGATCGGACGGCCACACTTCCTGCACATATTTGCTTCGCCTCGACGCAACCTCTATGATTCCGCCACGTGCTGCCCCGTTCCTCCTCGGAACCTCCGCTAGGGTTTTGAGGCCCAAACCCGAAAACCGTCCACCGGTGGTTTTGCGGCTCAAACCACCAAACCCGCTAGCGAGTAGCGTACTCCATACGCGTCCCCCGCTCCTCAACATGTGTCACCGTTGTCCTCGACCGCCCGGCCGCCAAGTCTTCTAGAGCCTCCACTCGACTCACACATCCGCTGTCTTGACTCGGTCAACACGGTCACTCCTCCATGTACACTTGCGCTTGTCGATGTCCCCAGGTGTCAGCCACCGCGGCTGGTCCTCCGACGCTCCGATCCCTCAGTCCAAGCCTCACGTCCGCCCTTCACCGCTCCCGATCCATCGGCACGGCCCGTCTCTACTTGAGCTTCACCTCGCCATCGACCTCCGCCTCTGAGCTCCACACATGCGCACCACGAGACAAGAGACATGTTGCACAACATCATTGACACATGGGTACATACCGACCATGTGTCCGCAAGTTGGCGAAGTGGTGAGATGTGGCGTGGTAGGAGCTTCTGGAAGGGATTGAGAGGGTGGATCTGAGGGGGGAGCGGTTCTTAGATTTGGCGAGGGGGCGAGACTCGGCAATTGCGGTGGGCAACTTCGGCGTAGGACGATAGATCCAGTGCAGTGGAGGGCGTGGCAGGCACGTAGGAGTCGTCAGAGAAGGCGGGGCGGCCGAATCTCGACGGCGGCGGTGGGGGTGAGACCCTCCATAGTTCGGCCGGAACATGGGGGGATGCGAGGGGCGGGGGTGGAGACGAGGTCGCACAGGATGCAGGAGAGCGTGGGGCATGGGAGGAGGGGCTAGGATCACTTGCAGGTGGCGGAGGAGCGTGGGCAGCGCCGCTAGGGCTGGCGGCGTCAATGCAGGTGGGCGGAGCGACGCGGCCATCTTGCTCACCCCTTCTCTTTTAGTCATTGAATATGCATAATTTATACAGCTACACGCACACGTAGTCACACCCCTATAAAAAGTCAAAGGCTATTGAGTTGCATAATTCAAAGTCATGCAAATGGCAACTGCATGTTTCCGGAGCAGCATGTTGAATGTCATGCAATGTTCTCCTCTTAATAAAAAACATGCTAAGCAGGTATGGTTGCTAAAATGTCATGCAGTGTTAGTTTGTCATTGATAAATACTCAACCCATGCTCTTACAAATGCTAGCAATTTTGTACCTATGTAATTAATGTCATGGAAACCATCATACATGGAGCATTACTTGTGGCAGAACCTCCTAAGAAATTGGGCCCACGTGCATCTATCGATGTCTCAACAGACCTCAGATAGCGTACACAAGTTCCCAACAACTTAACAGGTCTGTCGGGTGTCCCCGGGAAACCCGAATCATCCACGAATCTTTTCCAAACAGGATCCCAATCACCGTCATTGCAGATTACAACAGTTTTCAATATACATACCAGAGATTATAAAAGCGGAAGACTTAAGTTTTGATATTTAAAACCAGTTGTTTCAAACTTACAAAATCATAAGTGTCATACAACCATAGTAGCGGGATAATATTATATTAACATTATTTATTTCACACAAACTAGTGCCTTGTCCAAAGGCCATTCATCATTCCTCATCGTCATCGACTTCAAACACTGACATGTAACAGGGACCAAAACAAGCCTGCACATGCGACTCACCTGCAACAAGGGTTAACAAACCCTGAGTACAAAAGTACTCAACAAGACTGACCCGACGAAAAAGGGGTGAAGGACTTTAGAGATGCAGGTGTTGGGTCAAGGTAAGGATATAGCAAGATTAAAAAGTTTTTTTTTGCCAAAAGCTTACTATTCTTGATTCTATTTTTAAGTTTTTCCCCTAAGTCTTTTTAGTTCATTATCTCAAACTAAGTGTTCATATCCCATGTTCCAATCCTTCTCATTCCATTTTTTTCTCATGTTTTAGTAATTCACCAGTCCTGCATTGCTTCTGTAATTCACCAGTCCAGTTCGGCGCTTTCGGAAAAATGGAATGCCTATTTTCTATTGCGCCGGATGAAAATTCTTGGTGGTTGGCACATTTGAGCAAGGGTGAAGAAGTTAGAATTGAAATAGAGTTGGTCAAAATGATGCTGGCGTCGGTCTCTCGACCGGATATTTGGGTCACTCAATGACCGGACGACTGAAAGGTCGTGTGTCGGTCGTCTTTGTCGACGCCAGACTGATGGTTAAGGTTGAGCACCGGACGCCGGTCTCGTGTCCCGGTCAAAGGTGGACCGGACGTTAGCGTCCGGTCGAAGAAATATGCCTCGGGGAGCTTACTGGAAACGACCGGACGCTGGGGCTTCAGCGTCCGGTCAGTTTTGCCGGAGCGTCCGGTCAGCTTCGTAGCCGTTGAAATCTGACGAACAGCGTTTGAAGCTAGTGACACATGGCGTCCATCGGGCGACCGGACGCTAAGGCTAAGCGGCCTGTTCGTCAAGATGATGACCGAGCGTCCGGTCAGTGCGTTTTGCCCAAAGTGAAGGGTATAACGGCTCTATTTGATTGGGGCTCTATTTATAGCCCCATGGTCGGCTCAAGGCAGAACTCTTGCACATTTTCATTGACATAGCAACCTTGTGAGCTTAGCCAAAGCCCTCCCACTCATCTCCATCATTGATCCATCATCATTGTGAGATTGGGAGAGAATCCAAGTGCATTGCTTGAGTGATTGCATCTAGAGGCACTTGGTATTCGTGTTGCGCTGTGGATTTCGCTTGTTTTCTCTTGGTGGTTGCCACCACCTAGACGGTTGGAGCAGCGGTGAAGGATCGACACGAGTTGGTGATTGTTCGTGGCCGTCTTCGGTGATTGTGAGGGGAGTTGTACCTTCCCCGGCGGAGTGCCGAAAGGTAACTCTAGTAAATTGCTCGTGTCATTGAGTTACCTCACTTGTGGGTCGGTTCTTGCGGTGTCCTATCGTGTGGACGAGGTTTGTGAAACACCTCTTAGCCGCCGAACCACCAAGTGTTGGTCGACACAACGGGGACTAGCGTGTTGGCAAGCACGTGAACCTCGGGAGAAAAATCAGCTGTCTCTTGTCATTTGCATTCTCTCGGTGATTGGCTATATATTCATCTTGTAATTGGTTCACTCCACGACCCGGCGGTATAATCGTCTCACTTACTCATTTACATTTCCACAAACTAGATATATCAAGCTCTTTAGTGTAATTAGAATTGAGAGCTTGCCTTGTGCTTTAAACATATCTAGTGGAGCTCTTTAGTGTAGCATTTGTGAGAGCTCTTAGTGAGTAGTGGTCAAGTATATTGTGTGCCAATAGATCATTGCAACTAGAATTATTGGATAGGTGGCTTGCAACCCTTGTAGAGCTAGAGCAAGTTTGCATTTCGCTATTTGTCTTACTAATCAAATTGCTCTAGTTGATTTATAGTTTTTAAATAGGCTATTCACCCCCCCTCTAGCCATATTAGGACCTTTCACTCACCTGCAACAAGGGTTAACAAATCCTGAGTACAAAAGTACTCAACAAGACTGACCCAACAAAAAATGGGTGAAGGACTTTAGAGATGCAGGTGTTGGGTCAAGGTAAGGATATAGCAAGATTCAAAAGTTTTTTTTGCCAAAAGCTTACTATTCTTGATTCTATTTTCAAGTTTTTCCCCTAAGCCTTTTTAGTTCATTATCTCAAACTAAGTGTTCATATCCCATGTTCCAATCCTTCTCATTCCATTCTTTTTCTCATGTTTTAGTAATTCACCAGTCCTGCATTGCTTCTGTAATGAATCGAGTCTCCATATCCGCGGAGCACCGGCAATTCGAATTGATTCAAGTTCCAGCTGGGGATTCCTTATCACATGACATATGTAGAACTTAATCTTGCATATATCAACCTCGCTACCAGATCCTCCTATACTAAGCCATCTCCACGCCACCCGAGAGCATAGTGTAAGGAAAATGGACCCTTGACCCATTTACTTTGGATTTTGGTGTTTGATGACCAACACAACCAAATTGGACTAATGAATTTGCAAGTGTTTGTTTTGTAGTCCGATAGGGTACAAGACGTGACTTGGACGAAGGCAACATGATGATCTGATGATCAACACCTCAAGCAAGACCTTAGAAGCATAAGAAAAGATCCAAGATGTCAAGCAAAGTCCAAGCATGAAGATAGGAACCAAGCCGTGCGCAAGATCGCGAAGAAACGAAGCTCATGAGAGGCGACCGGACGCCGGACTGAACAACGAAGCTGAAGCGCGACCGGATCTTTGGACCGGTGGCTCGGCAGACGAAAAGCGACGGACGCAAGGACCAGACATCGGCGGCAACCGACCGGACGTAGGAACGCAGCGTCGTCCGATCGAAAGTCTGAAGAGGTTCCAGGGCGCAAAGCTCGCGACCGGACGCGTCTGGTGTGAAGAAGCGGCCGACGCCGGGTGGCGTCCGATCGGTAGTTCGTGGCTACTAACGGTCGGGGACGACGGACACGCCCGGTCAGATGATTCAAACGTCCGGTCGATGCAGATTTGCGGGAGTTCGACCCCAACGGCTACTTTCTCAGTGGGGCTTATAAATACAATCCCCAACCGGCCATTTGAGAAGTGTGGAGCTAAGGAAACATACCAAGGGTGTTGATACACCATTTTAGTGATCTCCACTTGCTAAGTGCTTAGTGTTTCATTAGGTGATTAGCGTAGGTGCTTTGCGAAGTGCTTAGGTTGATTAGACCACCGCTTATGCGCTTGCTCTAGGTGTATGCCTAGTGTTTAGTGAGGTTTGCATACCTCTTACCACCCGTGCTTGCGAGCACAAGAGTTGTACATCGAGGGGCTTGAAGTCTTGCGAGATCACACCAACGCGTTTGTAGTGCAGCGGCCGCCACCGTGTATCAAGGAACAAGGCCCATGGCGCTTTTACCGAAAGCTTGATAGTGAAGACGGCGCGGGAGCATCCAGGAGAGGCTTGCCGGAAGGCACGTTGGAGACCCACTTGCGCGTGGGGAAGGCCCGAGGCTATCCACGGAGTTACCCGACCGGGAGCTTGGCCCTTGCGAGGGATTCCTTGGGAGGGGCTCCAACGAGGACTAGGGGGAAGCTTGCGCGCTTCTCGATACCTCGGTAAAAATACCGGAGTCGTCGACGGGAGTTTGCATATCTCTACCTTGCTCTTTAAGCTTCCACATTTACATTGATCATATTATTATCATTTGCGGTAGAGATAGCAATACACTAGCAAAACCGTAGTTGCACATTTAGATAGATTATCTTTTGCATAGGTTTTGCTAGAGGTAGAAAAAGAGGCCATAGTTTAGAGTTAGATTTTTAAGTTGCCTAATTCACCCCCCCCCTCTTAGGCGTCCACATGTCCTTCAAGTGGTATCAGAGCCGGTTGGCTCATATTTGGACCTTTGGCTTAACCGCCGTTGAGCCTATGCTATTTAGAGTGGTTGGGATGGATACCGCTAGGCCTCCAAAATTTGATGGCACTAACTTCCCATATTATAAAGCAAGAATGGCTTGTCATCTTGAGGCGGTTGATTTAGGTGTATGGAGAGTCACTCGTGATGGGATGAAACCCATTATGAATCAAAAAAAAACCCACGAAGAGTGATGAAAAAGAATTGCATTTCAATGCTAGAGCTAAAAATTGCTTGTTTGAATCTTTAAGTATGGATGTTTTTAACCAAGTGTTCACTTTAAATACCGCACATGAAATTTGGTTAAAACTCCAAGAGCTCCATGATGGCACAAGTAATGTCCGTGAGCAAAAACATTGTCTAGCTAAACAAAATTATGATTCTTTTACTATGAATGACAATGAGCTTGTTCGTGATATGTATTCTCGTTTGAATCTAATTATCAATGAGCTCCATTCAATAGGACTATTAAAGCTAGAAGATGCGGACATCGTGAGGAAGATCATCTCCGTGCTACCACAAAAGAAATATGCAAGCATCATCACCATCCTTCACAACATGGAGGACTTGAGCAACATGACCCCGGGCATAGTCATTGGCAAGCTAGTGGCATTTGAAATGTCCCATAAGATGGGTCAAGAAGAAGCTTCTTCATCAAGCAAAGGCAAAGCTCTCGCATGTAGCGAGAAGAAGATGAAGGGAAAGCAAGTTGAGACAAGCTCAAGCTCAAGCTCCTCAAGTGAAGATGAAGAAGAAGATGAGGATGATGAACAAGAATCAAGTGATGATGATCAATCTTCCTCCTCCACCTCCGACCTTGATGAAGAATCAATCAAATTAATCAACAAGGTGGAGAAGATGATCTAAAGGCTCAATGTCAAGGGTGTGCCCATCCAAATTCAAGATCTCATTTTCACCAATCAAAGAAATGAGCAAAGAAAGAGAGGATGCTACGGATGCGGTGAGATGGGGCACTTTGTGGAAGTTTATCCAAACAAGCCCACACCCAAGACAAAGAAGAAGGCGTGCAAAAACAAAGCCCTCACAACAATAAGGTCATGGGATGATTCTTCAAGTGAAGAAGAAAACCATCACAAGAGGCGAGGTCATAAGCACTCATCATCAAGCTCTTCTCGTGTGTGCCTTATGGCACGAGGTAACAAAAGCTCATCCTCTAGTGAGAGTGATAGTGATGATGATTTGCCTTCTTACAATACAATTGTGCAATAAAATCTTAAATATGCTAAAGTTTGCACTAGTCAACAAAAGAAGCTCAAAACTTTAAAAGAAGAACTAGGTAGTTCACAAGAAGCATACAAGAATTTGCTTGAACAATATGAAAACTTTGCAAATCTCAATGTTGAACTATCTACTAAAATTGAGCAACTTGAGGCTAGTGCAACAACAAGGGCATGCACAATTAATGATAAGCAACTTGAAAAGAAAAATGAAAAATTAAAAGAAAAGTTAGCTATCTCACAAAATGATTATCAAAGTTTGCTTGCTAAAATGGAAATCATGTGCAAACATTGTGATGAGCTAACTAATAAAGTTGCTAATCTTGAGGCCGTCAATTTAACCTCCACCAAGGCATCTAAAAGAAATGACATAATTAAAAAGGATGCCTCTACTTATTGCAATGATTTATATTTAGACTCACTCTTGTACAACCAAGCTTGTGTTGAGAAAGTGATTGTAGATACATGCACACAAGAGGTTGCAAAAGAGAATGAGCAACTCAAGCAAGAAGTAGCTCGCCTCACCAAGGACTTGACTCAAATGAAAGGCAAGGCGAAGCAAACCCAACTTCATCAAGATAACACCGTCAAGGGAGTGAAGAAGCTTGATGAAGGACAAACCGTGGTTTGCTACGTATGTCACAAAGAAGGCCACAAGTCCTATGAGTGCAAGGTGAAGAATGGGGGAGGAGCAAAGAAGAAGGAGAAAAAGCAAACAAACAAGCTCTCCAACACCTACACCAACAAGGTGGACAAGAAGGCCTCCACACCTTATCTCTTGAAGAAGAAGAAAAATGACAAGGTGGTGGCCATCAAGGTGAACAAGCAAGCAAACAATGGGGTCAAACGCTTTTGGGTGCCAAAGGAAATCATTTCCAACATGAAGAGCACCAAGAAGGTTTGGATCCCGAAAGGGAAGTAAGAAGTCCGTCGGTCCTCGGGGAATTTGGAGACTTGGCAAAGTATGGGTGCATTTCATGGGGTGCATCATGTTGGACAAAGTTATTGCCAAGTGGGTTAGTGAATACTATGGACCCAAATTCCCCTTCCCATGTTAGGTAACTAGATCTTGTTACTTTTTAATTGGTACATCTTGCAATTAGATTTTCCTACAATTAGTATCTTTAAGCATCTAGTTACTCCTCATGCCTAGGGTTGCATTTGCATGCTTATATCTTTTGTCATGCATGCACTAGGTATTTCATATGGTAGGCTTGCTCGGTCTCATTTGTAACCCTTGGAGCAAACCTACATGGTTTAAAATTGCTTAGGAGCACGGCACATAGCTTGTCTTACTATTGTTTATCTAATATGTGCCAAAGTCCAAATTGTAGATAATTTTCTCCCAAATATCATCTTTCAAGTGGTATTTTGACTCCAAAATCAATTGTGCATGAGTACTACAAGTATTCCATGTCTCCATGCACAAATTTAGGGGGAGGATCATCTACAAGATGGACGCTTTGAAACTAACACCTTTTTCAAGTTTATCATGTGTGTAGTAGTCTCATTGCAAGGAAAATGGAGTCCCCGAAGAGAAGCATCGTTCTTCAATTGGCATCATCATGTTGATTTCATTTCATATTTATATGCTTTCTCCATGCATTATATAGATTAAACTCTCTTGTACAACAAATTGCTAATTATGCATATGCTTTGCTTTCTACCATATGTATGCATATATTTAGGGGGAGCTTAGTCTATATAATGCGAGAGTCAAATTTTGTGATCCATTTCTCTCTATACACAAAGGATCATGAAATTTGACCCTCCCTTGTGCTACTAATGTCTTCCTTTTTAGTGTTTGATGCCAAAGGGGGAGAATTTGAAGAACCAAAAGCAAGCATCAAGTTGATGTCTACAAGTGGTAATGGTCCGAGAAAGGGAGGAAAGTGAATTATGGATTAGTCTATGTAATGGGAGAATTTTTTTTTAGAAAGATAGGCTCTAATCCATAATATCACATGGGGACATTTGCAAGGGCAAGACATGCTTTTGAGTAAAGTTTTAATTGGTATCTATCAATTAGTATCATATAACCTTGCCCTTTGCATTGCATCCTAGCAAGTAGATAATTTTTAAATTTAAAATTTTTATCATTTGCTTGCTTTGGTCGTGTTGTCATCAATCACCAAAAAGGGGGAGATTATAAGGAAAATGGACCCTTGACCCATTTACTTTGGATTTTGGTGTTTGATGACCAACACAACCAAATTGGACTAATGAATTTGCAAGTGTTTGTTTTGTAGTCCGATAGGGTGCAAGACGTGACTTGGACGAAGGCAACATGATGATCTGATGATCAACACCTCAAGCAAGACCTTAGAAGCATAAGAAAAGACCCAAGATGTCAAGCAAAGTCCAAGCATGAAGATAGGAACCAAACCGTGCGCAAGATCGCGAAGAAACGAGCTCGCAGAGGCGATCGGACGCTGGACCGGACGCTGGAAGCACGACCGGACGCTGGACCGGTGGCTCGGTAGACAGGCGACCGGACGCAAGGACCGGACGCTGGCGGCAACCGACCAGACATAGGAACGCAGCGTCCGATCGAGTACAGAGAGGTTCCAGGCGCGCAAAACTACGACCAGACATGTCCGGTGGCAGGCGACCGGACGCTGGCAGCGTCCGATCGGTAGTTCGCGGCTACAACGGTCGGGACGACCGGACGCGTCCGGTTAGGACGATTCAGCATCCGGTTAGTAGCAGATTTGCGGGAGTTCGACCCCAACGGCTACTTTCTCAGTGGGGCTTATAAATACAACCCCCAACCGGCCATTTGAGAAGTGTGGAGCTGAGAAAACATACCAAGGGTGTTGATACACCATTTTAGTGATCTCCACTTGCTAAGTGCTTAGTGTTTCATCAGGTGATTAGCGTAGGTGCTTTGCGAAGTGCTTAGGTTGATTAGACCACCGCTTATGCGCTTGCTCTAGGTGTATGCCTAGTGTTTAGTGAGGTTTGCATACCTCTTACCACCCCGTGCTTGTGAGCACAAGAGTTGTACATCGGAGGGGCTTGAAGTCTTGCAAGATCGCACCAACCGCGTTTGTGGTGCGGCCGCCACCGTGTACCGAAGGGAACAAGGCCCGCGGCGTTTCGGCCGAAAGCTTGATAGTGAAGATGGCGGGGAGCATCCGGGAGAGGCTTGCCAGAAGGCACGTCGGATACCCACTTGCGCGTGGGGAAGGCCCGAGGCTATCCACGGAGTTACCCGACCGGGAGCTTGGCCCTTGCGAGGGATTCCTTGCGAGGGGCTCCAACGAGGACTAGGGGGAAGCTTGCACGCTTCTCGATACCTCGGTAAAAATACCAGAGTCGTTGACGGGAGTTTGCATATCTCTACCTTGCTCTTTAAGCTTCCGCATTTACATTGATCATATTATTATCATTTGCGGTAGAGATAGCAATACACTAGCAAAACCATAGTTGCACATTTAGATAGATTATCTTTTACATAGGTTTTGCTAGAGGTAGAAAAAGAGGCCATAGTTTAGAGTTAGATTTTTAAGTTGCCTAATTCACCCCCCCCTCTTAGGCGTCCACGTGTCCTTCAAGTGGTATCAGAGCCGGTTGGCTCATATTTGGACCTTTGGCTTAACCGCCGTTGAGCCTACGCTATTTAGAGTGGTTGGGATGGATACCGCTAGGCCTCCGAAATTTGATGGCACTAACTTCCCATATTATAAAGCAAGAATGGCTTGTCATCTTGAGGCGGTTGATTTAGGTGTATGGGGAGTCACTCATGACGGGATGAAACCCATTATGAATCCAAAAAAACTCACGAAGAGTGATGAAAAAGAATTGCATTTCAATGCTAGAGCTAAAAATTGCTTGTTTAAATCTTTAAGTATGGATGTTTTTAACCAAGTGTTCACTTTAAATACCGCACATGAAATTTGGTTAAAACTCCAAGAGCTCCATGACGGCACAAGTAATGTCCGTGAGCAAAAACATTGTCTAGCTAAACAAAATTATGATTCTTTTACTATGAATGATAATGAGCTTGTTCGTGATATGTATTCTTGTTTGAATCTAATTATCAATGAGCTCCATTCAATAGGACTATTAAAGCTAGAAGATGCGGACATCGTGAGGAAGATCATCTCCGTGCTACCACAAAAGAAATATGCAAGCATCATCACCATCATTCACAACATGGAGGACTTGAGCAACATGACCCCGGGCATAGTCATTGGCAAGCTAGTGGCATTTGAAATGTCCCGTAAGATGGGTCAAGAAGAAGCTTCTTCATCAAGCAAAGGCAAAGCTCTCGCATGTAGCGAGAAGAAGAAGATGAAGGGAAAGCAAGTTGAGACAAGCTCAAGCTCAAGCTCCTCAAGTGAAGATGAAGAAGAAGATGAGGATGATGATGATGATGAACAAGAATCAAGTGATGATGATCAATCTTCCTCCTCCACCTCTGACCTTGATGAAGAATCAATCAAATTAATCAACAAGGTGGAGAAGATGATCCAAAGGCTCAATGTCAAGGGTGTGCCCATCCAAATTCAAGATCTCATTTTCACCAATCAAAGAAATGAGCAAAGAAAGAGAGGATGCTACGGATGCGGTGAGATGGGGCACTTTGTGGAAGTTTGTCCAAACAAGCCCACACCCAAGACAAAGAAGAAGGCGTGCAAAAACAAAGCCCTCACAACAATAAGGTCGACCCTCCATTGTGCTACTAATGTCTTCCTTTTTAGTGTTTGATGCCAAAGGGGGAGAATTTGAAGGACCAAAAGCAAGCATCAAGTTGATGTCTACAAGTGGTAATGGTCCGAGAAAGGGAGGAAAGTGAATTATGGATTAGTCTATGTAATGGGAGAATTTTTTTTAGAAAGATAGGCTCTAATCCATAATATCACATGGGGACATTTGCAAGGGCAAGACATGCTTTTGAGTAAAGTTTTAATTGGTATCTATCAATTAGTATCATATAAAATTGCCCTTTGCATTGCATCCTAGCAAGTAGATAATTTTTAAATTTAAAATTTTTATCATTTGCTTGCTTTGGTCGTGTTGTCATCAATCACCAAAAAGGGGGAGATTGTAAGGAAAATGGACCCTTGACCCATTTACTTTGGATTTTGGTGTTTGATGACCAACACAACCAAATTGGACTAATGAATTTACAAGTGTTTGTTTTGTAGTCCGATAGGGTGCAAGACGTGACTTGGACGAAGGCGACATGATGATCTGATGATCAACACCTCAAGCAAGACCTTAGAAGCATAAGAAAAGACCCAAGATGTCAAGCAAAGTCCAAGCATGAAGATAGGAACCAAGCCGCGCAAGATCGCGAAGAAACGAGCTCATGAAGTCATGACCAGAGGCGATCGGACCGGACCGGACTGGAAGCGCGACCGACGCTGGACCGGTGGTTTCGGTAGATGTGTGACCGGACGCAAGGACCGGACGCTGGCGGCAACCGATCAACGCAGGAACGCGCAGCGTCCGATCGAGTGAGAGAGAGGTTCTAGGCGCGCAAAAAGCTCGCGACCGGACACGTTCGGTGTGGCGCATCGACGCCGGCAGCGGCGTCCGATCGGTGGTTCGCGGCTTCTAGCGGTCGGGGACGACGGACGCGTCCCGGTCGGAGACGATTCAGCGTCCGGTCGATGGTGTGACGGCGGGAGTTCGACCCCAACGGCTACTTTCTCGATGGGGCTTATAAATACAACCCCAACCGGCCATTTGAGAAGTGTGGAGCCGAGAAACATACCAAGGGTGTTGATACACCATTTTAGTGATCTCCACTTGCTAAGTGCTTAGTGTTTCATCCGGTGATTAGCGTAGGTGCTTGCGAAGTGCTTAGGTTGATTAGACCACCGCTTATGCGCTTGCTCTAGGTGTATGCCTAGTGTTTAGTGAGGTTTGCATACCTCTTACCACCCGTGCTTGTGAGCACAAGAGTTGTACATCGGAGGGGCTTGAAGTCTTACGAGATCGCACCAACGCGTTTGTGGTGCGTGCGGCCGCCACCGTGTACCGAAGGGAACAAGGCCCGCATGTGTTTTGACGAAAGCTTGATAGTGAAGACGGCGGGAGCATCCGGGAGAGCCTTGCGGAAGGCACGTCGGAGACCCACTTGCTGCGTGGGGAAGGCCCGAGGCTATCCACGGAGTTACCCGACCGGGAGCTTGGCCCCTGCGAGGGATTCCTTGCAAGGGGCTCCAACGAGGACTAGGGGAAGCTTGCGCGCTTCTCGATACCTAGGTAAAAATACCGGAGTCGTCGACGGGAGTTTGCATATCTCTACCTTGCTCTTTAAGCTTCCGCATTTACATTGATCATATTATTATCATTTGCGGTAGAGATAGCAATACACTAGCAAAACCGTAGTTGCACATTTAGATAGATTATCTTTTGCATAGGTTTTGCTAGAGGTAGAAAAAGAGGCCATAGTTTAGAGTTAGATTTTTAAGTTGCCTAATTCACCCCCCCTCTTAGGCGTCCACATGTCCTTCACATAGCACGCCTCAAATCCGGCCACATTCAAGCCACGAGGGTACACGCTACTCCCGCCATCTCACCACTCCCAGTGCGTGGGCATTCGTCTTAGTATCGGATTAGCCGAAGTAGGCTTACCAGAGTATATGACCAGTACTACAAAGTGTCTCGTTCAGAAGATCCACAATGAGTGGCCTTTAAGCGACATAGTCGGCAATATTACCCAACATTCAAGATAAGTCACCTGACTAGTCTCTAGTTCATTCTATCTTCTTTCTTTCTTTGGTCAGTATGCCATCTTTGATTGTATCGAAACTTTTACTTTGAAAGCCTACCATAAAGCATACTAAGCATTCTACGCCTTTGTAAATGAAATCATCTTCAAGGATGGTAAACAATTAACAAGATAAGCAATGCATCAAATAGGTAACATTTGAATTAATTAACGTAATGCAATAAGTAACATAGGTGATAAACTTTTCAAAGTAAACAAGGTAATGGTTTAATGTATAAACCGGGGCTTGCCTTCGTTGATGATCTCAGGTTCCGGATCAGTACCACAATTATCGAATCCCGTGACAACCGGGGATTCTTCCAGAACTTGCTCAACTAGAATCGTTTCACTCTCGGGTTCTACATGAAATGATAACATATGTCTTAACATGATGATAATGTAAACATGATACTGTTATGGTACATGAAATATAACAACACCTCGAATACAACTGTTTTTCACGGTACAGTTGCAAGCCAACAAAACCAACTTGCAATTCTACCGGTAAGAACCACACATGTGACTTGACCAAACTAATCTTGAAACCCTACTAGTCACAAAACATGACCAAAACAAGATCAAACACTAATCAAACACTTAGGGTTTGTTTTTATTTATTTTTGAATTAATTTGGAAATAAGCCCAAAAATGAACTTGTTCCAAATGACGTCAAAATTTTATGTAAGCTTCCTCATGACAAATTAGTGTACCAAAACAAATTTCAAAATTTTTGGAATTATACAGTGGCCTACAAAAATCATGGAAATTGCATTTATCAATTAATGGACTGAATATTTGAACATTCAAAATCTATTCAAATTTCAAGTTTTATATTTTTAAACCATACTAGAGCATGTACAGAAGCTACACACAAATTTTCAGAATTTTTGGAGTTATGATTATTTTTCTACAAATTCCCAAAGTTTCAGCACTATTCACAATCAGAAAATATCAAAACTCACTATTCTCTCTCTCTCACTGACAGCCGGCCCCCACATGTCATCCCTATCCTCTGGCTTTGACCGTGGCCTCGACGGCGTTGACCTGCGCTAATCCACCGATGGTGAGCCCAACAACGACGGCCAGAGTACCAACATGTTCACAAGAACTAGGCGCATCGATCTGTGGTACTTTGGAGGTTGATTACGACATGGAATAAGGCTGACGCCGGCCATAGCGGACGCGGTGGCACGATAGCGTTACGCTAGCGAAACAAGGCCGGTAACGGTGAAACAGAGAGTTCAGGAAGCATCAGTGGCTCACCCCGAATGTGTTGAAGCAACGAGCGAGACCGGAGAAGCTATGGTGACGCGTTTCGACGGTGACCATGATCACAGCGGAGCGGACCTCGTCGACGACGGCGTTCCGGTGACTGCAGTGGGCAAAACGAGCAGGCAAGAGTGGAATAAGCACTACAGCATCGAGATGAAGCCATAGAGTCAACAAGAAAGGGCAACAGCTCACCGGACGATACTAGCCACGGTGAATGGGAGTTTCGGTCGAGGTCGCTGGCCGCGCGGAAGAAGAACGTGGACAGCGAGCTCTCGATGAAATCAAGCAGTAGCAACAGCTCGATTGGATACGCAAGGAGCAGGCGGAACTAGGACACAGCTTTTCCGGGGCTATCTTGCGCTGAGGAGACGAGGGAAGCTCACCGGAGTCGAGACGGCGGCGTCGGGAAAACAGAGGAAAGGAAGAAAAATGAACGACGATGTCTAGGCTTTGTAGCGAGGCCAGGAGCGTGCGGAATCGACACGCAGCGTACTCCCCGCGCCAGCGCAAAGCCGAGGGCAGCCACGGGCATGCCTGGAAGACCGGAGAAAGGACGCCGGCGATGGGGCGGTGGCGCCCTGTTGCCAACTTGATTTTTGAAGTATTTACAGATTTGCCACTAAGTTCATTTTACAAATTACTCCCAATTTTTCTAAAGAAGTTGAAAATCTCCAAAAATAAAAGTTGCTCAACTTTTCAAACTCTACAACTTTGCTTCAAGGAACATTTTCAAATTCTACCTCTATTTTAAAATTTGAATTTAGGGTGCATTTGAGTATTTGAATCATTTCAAAATTACTCCAAATTTTATATGTAAACTTTCAAAACTTTGAATATCAAAGTTGATCCTTATAAAATAAGCTTCAACTTTGCTTTTTGTCACAACTCCAAATTCCAAATAGATTTTGAAATAGACAAAAGGGGCAAAAATGACTTTTATAATTGAAATTTGAATTCAAATTTGATTTGTTTACCTTTTGACTTTACTTTGATTTTTGACCAGTAACATGGCCCATTAGGGTTATTGGAGTCAATTAACACATGGTCTCATATGATCACATGAATTTTGACTCTTGTGATCATGATTTTCATTCAGAGTTTTGAATCACATTGTATCACATAAAATAACAACTTATGAAATTAGTGAATGCATTCAAATTTTCCTACTTTATGAATGATTTGCAATACATATGATGACATGTCAAATTTTAATAATAGGTCAAAACACCAGAGGTGTTACATTACTGCCCTTAGGCCAGTCCCAACCCATAGTGTGTCTTGAGATAGTGTCTAAATTGCCATGTCAGACAAATTTTCTTGTAGAAACTGCACTCCTCAACTTATGATTTCTATACGTGAGCTCGTAATAAATTACCACGTGAACATGAAGTCGCCTGCCAGAGTGAGGTAGGGCGTTCCACCATCTCTAGCGCCTCTGAGTTTCTTTTAGCGTGAACAAGTTGCAAGATCACCGATTAAAAAAAAAGGAAGAACGACCACCATAGGGGAGATTCATCCGCCGCTGCGAACACCGTGCATCTCGGATTTGGAGCGGCTCGAACTAAAGCGTACAGGGCGAGTTGAGTGAGACGGGGGCCAGACCCACGCCGAGAGGGAACAGAGCAACCAGGCAAAGTGCTCAAGACAGGAGGAACTTGCACGAGGTGGGCATGGCGAAGAGCCATGGGCGCAGCAGATCGGCATGCCGTGGGAATCATGGGGAGAAGCGATCGCGCCTCCCCAACCCCGTTTTACGCTTTCTTTCCTCTTGTTCCATGAGATGAGCAAGTTTCTGCATGTGATCCGGTTTCCATATTTTCCTTCTCTCTTCTCTTTAATTTTCGTGCCACATCGATTCTTGTTTACTTGGCACTCTCATTAATTCTATGGAAATCGGTGACTAGCTAGATTGTTACAAAGATCATTTACTATCTTCCATTATGTCAATGTCATTATATAAGTGCATAAACTTGCGTTTCCATGTAGAGAATATTCGGCTCCGGAGAGCATGTTCACTGGCAGTGTCATTTAAAGCAAACATTTATAGTTTGGGTATCATAATCTTAGAATTGGTGACCGAAAGTAAGGAGGCACCCTGTCTTACTAAAGTAAGTGTGATTTATCTTATCTTTCCGGTAGTTGCGTGTATTTTGGGTTATTTGGAGTAACAAACCGAACAAGCCCAGCATATTGTTCAAGGAGGAAAATAAATAAATAAATAAATAAATGTGTCGAGTAGAAGAGAACAAACAAAAATGTTATGAGAAATGCTGGCACACACACACAGATTCATTGGACTATTGCACACACATTGCAATTTGCTAACTATTATGCCAGCACATTCAGATATTATCCTAAACGGTCTTTGTGAAATGGCAGGTACTCCGGAGATGGAAACATAGGTGGGGCAAATCAGGTCCATTGTGGTGCCTACAAATAAAGAAATGCCTAGAATTGGCGCAAAGTTGCTTGCAAATAGACCCAAACAAAAGACCTGCTATATCCCACATAGTCGGTGAACTCAACGAATTGGATAATAACGCCAATGTTTCTACACTTGATCAGCTAAACTCGTGTGTTGGCATCGAGCTCCATAAGCCATGCATCTTAGTAAGCAAGAGTACATCGTCATGGTAATCCATATCTATCTTCTCTCCTGGATAAATTCTTGCTTGGAGGACATGTGTCGACACGGAATTTTGTCCCGTGCCAAGGACACACGAGCGAGCCGGAAGGGTCCGCTCGATGGAGCTGGAGATCCGTCTAGCTTCAGCGTAAGGGTGGTCGATTCTGCGCACTCCTCCCGAGACGTGCCAGTCAATTTAACCCTGTAATTGACAAGGAGAGAAAGTTTATCAGTAATTAAGGGCGGAACGTGCCGGTGTTACTAGACAGTCCTGAATGTACGGCTCTGAGAGCCGATATGAAAGGAGATCGACTAAATAGTCGATTCCAGCATATTCATCAGAATAAATCGGTTAAAGCTTATGGGGTTGTGTAAGAAGAATCGGTTATCACCCTGGATGAATATCATTGTTTAGACAAATATTGATCACTGGCAAAAAGATATCAATAGTAATTAGTTCATGCTAAGCCAATGACTACAAGTAACCGAACTCCTTTATAAAAGAAACAGTTCATCATCATTCAACCATTTAATAGAGATAAATCTAATGAACATATTAGATCTCATTTATCGCTATGACCAGTGGGGCATGATGAAGAATCATGCAGGTCATAGAAACAACAATAGACTTGACGACCCTAACTTGTTACTAATATCAGTGGGGCATGAGGCAGAATCATACAGGCCGTAATACAATAATAAGATCATGGGGCTAACATATCTTTCAACATATCCCTACTTCAACGATCTCATGATGCGAACTGTTCGTGAAAATGCTCGATATCGGCTAAAACAGCCGATTCAGGCATAACGCACAGTTAAGGTCATCTCATCTCAGGAACAAATCTACCAAATAACGATCCCCACTCCACGATGCTAACAGTGGGGTGTGAGGCAGAATCACACAGGCCGTGATAACGGGCCATGGAATAGTTTTCGCTAACCAATAGATCTACTCAAGATCAAACATGCTTTAACCGCACGCTATGCACGATCAAGATTGATGTAAAACAGCCGATAAAACATAACTCATCGTTTAAAGCGCAAATTAGATCAATTTAGATTAACAAACGATGGGTTAAAAAAGATATAAGGCCGATCTAGATCAATCCCAATCGAGCGAAGTGATATTGCTATAATTAAATAAATAATGGAAGCAATAAGGAATATCGGTAACTTAATGAATCTATCCAAAGGAACGCTACCCTTAGATAGAGCTGATAACTTGACCTTAATCTAGTTCGAGCAGTGGAGGTCGACCGGATCGATGTAGCCGTTCTTGAACTAGATAAGAGTCGATAACTAACTCATACCATAGTCGCAGTGGAGGTCGACCGGATCGATGCAGCCGTACGAATAGAGGTATAAGCCATGATGGTACTTACAGACAAGCAGTGGAGGTCAACCGAATCGATGCAGCCGTACTTGCTAAAGAACTCACCGAGATCTACTCCTACTCCTACTCCTAAGGGAGGCCGTAGCCGAAAAAACTAAATAACTGGTATTTGATTGATTGTGTGTCTTTTATAATAGCCAGGGTCTAGGGTCTAGGGTCTAGGGTCTAGGGTCTAGGGTCTAGGGTCTAGGGTCAGGGTTCAGGGTCTAGGGTCTAGGGTCTAGGGTCTGGGGTCTAGAGGTCTGGGGTCAGGGTCTAGGGTCTAGGGGTCTAGGTCTAGGTCTAGGGTCTAGGGTCTAGGGTCTAGGTCTAGTCTAGGTCTAGGGTCTAGGGTCTAGGGTCTAGGGTCTAGGGTCTAGGGTCTAGGTGGGTCTAGGGTCTAGGTCTAGGGTCTAGGGTCTAGGGTCTAGGGTCTAGGTCTAGGGTCTAGGGTCTAGGGTCTAGGGTCTAGGGGTCAGGGCCTCAGGTCTAGGGTCTAGGGTCTAGGGTCAGGGCTAGGGTCTAGGGCTCAGGGCTGAGGGCTTCAGGCTCAGGGGCTGGGGTCTGGGGTCTAGGGTCTCAGGTCTAGGGGTTTAGGGTCTAGGGTTCAGGTTTAGGGTTTAGGGTTTGGGGTTTAGGGGGTTTAGGGTTTAGGGGTTTGGGTTTGGGGTTTAGGTTTAGGGGTTTAGGGTTTGGGGTTTGGGGTTTGGGGTTTAGGGTTTAGGGTTTGGGGTTTAGGGGTTGCCCAGGGTTTAGGGGTTTAGGGTTTGGGGTTTAGGTTTAGGGGTTTAGGTTTAGGGGTTTGGGGTTTAGGGTTTAGGTTTGGGGTTTAGGTTTGGGTTTAGGGTTGGGGTTTGGGGTTTGGGGTTTAGGGTTTGGGGTTTAGGGGGGGTTTAGGGGTTTAGGGTTTAGGGGTTTAGGTTTGGGGTTTAGGTTTAGGGTTTAGGGCTTTGGGGTTTGGGGTTTAGGGTTTAGGGTTTAGGGTTTAGGGTTTAGGGTTTGGGGTTTGGGGTTTAGGGGTTTTAGGGTTTAGGGGGTTTAGGGTTTAGGGTTTGGGTTTTGGGTTTAGGGTTTAGGGGTTTAGGGTTTAGGGTTTAGGTTTAGGGTTTTAGGTTTTTAGGGTTTAGGTTTAGGGGTTGGGGGGTTTAGGGTTTAGGTTTAGGGTTTAGGGTTTAGGGTTTAGGGGTTTAGGGTTTAGGGGTTTAGGGTTTAGGGTTTAGGGGTTTAGGTTTAGGGGTTTGGGGTTTGGGGTTTAGGTTTAGGGGTTTGGGTTGGGGTTTAGGTTTAGGGTTTAGGGTTTAGGGTTTAGGGGTTTAGGGGTTTAGGGTTTGGGTTTAGGTTTAGGGTTTAGGTTTAGGGGTTTAGGGTTTAGGGTTTAGGGTTAGGGGTTTAGGGGTTTAGGGTTTGGGGTTTAGGGTTTGGGGGGTTTGGGTTTAGGTTTGGGGTTTAGGGTTTAGGGGTTTAGGGGTTTAGGGTTTAGGGTTAGGGTTTAGGTTTAGGTTTGGGGTTTAGGTTTGGGGTTTGGGGTTTAGGTTTAGGTTTAGGTTTGGGGTTTAGGGTTTAGGGTTTTGGTTTAGGTTTGGGGTTTAGGTTTAGGGTTTTAGGTTTGGGGGTTTGTTTAGGGTTTAGGTTTAGGTTTAGGGTTTAGGTTTT
>CAJGYO010000241.1:0-113406 GCA_904845875.1 Miscanthus lutarioriparius
AGAGATAGCTAGCTCTAAAGCACCCCTAGCGCACTTTTTGTTGTCATTGTGGTAGTGATTTGGCCAGAAATCCTCGAACCGAAAGCTAGCCACGCATGCATTGCGGCGAGATGCGACGATGCTCAGAGTGACATCACACGCCGCCGACCAAGGCGGGCCCAGAGCTGGCTAGGGCCGAGGTGCGCAGGGGGTGGTGGGGATCAAGGCGAATACATGATGCCAAGGAAATGGATGGAGGTGGATGGTGCGAGGTGAATTGCGAGGCGCCGTTGTTCGGACTTAAGGATGACCGATGATGGGGAATCTTCAAATTGGGGCTCGACATGGTACGGTAGCAGCAGTGGGTGATCTTGGTGGGTAGCTAGGCTCTCACTCAAGTCATAGGCGAGCGCAATTACTCTAGAAGCAACCCGGCGCTGCGAGCTAGCTCAGGCGTGGCTTGGTGACGCCGGCTCGACGCCATTTAAGGTGGAGGTGACTGGAGGTGCAGCATGGTGCTTGCTACTAAATGGAAGAGGACAAAGATGCCATGGGAAATGGCTACATGTGCGGGCAGATCAAGGATGGCAGAGGCAGTGGCACGATGCGCAACGGGTGTTGTGTCACCTCAGCGGGATGCGGATGCCTGGCAGAGTAGCGGCAAGTGAGGGTGCCACGCGCCTGCACGCGCAGTGCGCTCGACATGACGATGCGGCGCAGAGGAACATGCACGTGCTGTGGCACGACGATGATAGCACGAGGCAGCACAATGATGAGACGATGGCGGCTGTGGCGCGGCGGTGCAGCAGAGGCCATGTGCCGGCCATAGAAGGCCAAGTGCAGCCACACGCGCAATAGCCCCACGCAGGTGAACACGAGGTGGCAGAGCCACGCAGCGCAATGGCCGAAATGGGGCAAAGATCGGTAGTGTAACGGGTGGCGATGCTTGCCAGTGTGGCGCTTAGTAGTGCAGCCACGCACGGTGGCTGAGGCAGGGCAGCGAGCACGGACGAGATAGGGGTGATGCGGTGACTGTTGGCTGGCGGCGGTGTAAAAGCGCAAGGCGGGTAAACAAGTTAATCGCTGACGCCGAGCCGAGGCATGGTGATTGTGCCCAGTCGCTGACACCGGCTAGAAACGTGCCATGCACAATTTTTAAAGCACCCCAAAAATCAAATTCATTCCTTCAAACACCGAACCACCTATTCTATGCTCAAGAGGGCATGTTAGGCTACTAAAATAAACCCTAATACCCTATCACTCCTTAACCCGATTCTTCTACAAAAATTGCCAAACTTGGCCTTGTCAAACCATTTTCCGACATAAGAGATTTGGTTAAGACTTGCTCGGATTCGTGTCAACTTCGATTTCCAAGCTATTAGGTATGCTAGCTAGTGAATTCCTTTCTTGACCAAAGGTATTTCATCGCCATCTACAAAGTTCATACTTCCAACTTTACTAAAGTTCCATATATATGTTCTATAGTGTTTTTGCTCAATAAAAATTCGCGAACATCGTTGCTTGATAATTTCATGCGTCATGAACAACCTTTTGTTATGCATTTTCGTAGGTCATTTTAAGTTACATAAATTGATTTACACACTATATTGCATACACCATCACATAACCATGATGCTCATGACATGTTTTAGCAAAAGATTTTTAGTGTAACACCGAGGGTGTTACATCATAGCCCTCATGTGGCATTCCACTGCTCCTTAACCTGCTTACCGGCAAATGCCCGAGTCATTCCGAAGACTAACTTAGGTGGCCCGCTAGCCTCTCCTCGATGGAGATTCTGTGGACTTGGCTCGAGGTTAGGATCGAATGAGAAAGGTCTAGATGTCCGTGTCCACTTTGCCGGGTCGGGCAAGCTTCATTGGGCTCATCTATGTTTTTCTCCTCGCTCTGCTTTGGACGAAGGTGGCCTCGAGCCCTTCACGGGCTAGCCTTCGAACCTTGGTCGGTCGCCACTCATATCGAATGAGACGACTACCGCTTTGTGACGCGACACGAAGCGTTGTGATGCATATGCAATGCTTGGATGTATGTGATGAATGGATGAATGAATGTATGAATGCATGCATGAGCATGGATGAATGAATGATCATGCAATGGAAAAGAAAAGTGTGGGTCGGTAAAGTTACCTCGATGGCTCGAGTGACGGGTTCGGGGAGCTCTTACCGGATATGTCAGTGTGGGGTCTAGGTTCGTCGTTCACGATGAAGCCAACATAACCTACATGGGGCATCCCACTGCTCCCTATCCATCTCTCGGTAGCGGCCCAAGCCGTTCGATCGACTTGGGCGACCTGCCGGCCTCTCCTCGATAGAGATTCCATAGGTGGGCCCCTCCAAACCCTTCCCGAGAAGGCAAAGGCTAAAGCTCAAGGTGCGGGGACAAAAACTCTAATCACGCTAGTGAGCAAAAATGTTGTAGCCACTAGGGCATATGTTTCTTGTGGTCCGACCAGCTTTACTTAGAGTGTGTTTCCGCACACCTTGCTTCTAGTTTTTTAACGTGAGAAGGGGTTGGGCATAAAGAATGTCTAGCGAATAGATACTCTTGCCGAACCCCGAGTGAGGCCCGACCCTTTGTCGTTGCTAGGGCCAGGGGCTCGATAGCGAAATTGATAAGAGAAAACATGCGTAGATTAAGGGCGACCTACTAGCGTAGGACCTACCTTGATGGCATGAGTGATGGGTTCGGAGACCTCTTACCAGACATGTTTGAGTGGAATCCGGGTCCGTCGTTCGTGATAGGGTTGGCATAACCCGCGTGGGGCATCCTACTGCTCCCTACCCATCTCTCGGCAGCAGCCAAGCCATCCGATTCACTTGTGTAACCCGCTGGGACAGGACTTACCTATGAAGATAGGGGATGAGAACATCCCACCCAAAAACTTAGTTAGGAAGATAAGCCAGGAGATGAACTTGTAAAAAATAGACAAGCTCTTAGATTTCGTTATGGCCAAACATTTTTAGCCCTTATCCCCTTTTCATATAAAAAGGTTAGTGTGTTTTGACCCTTTCCATCGTTGAGGCCGTAAAGCTCGGGGTGCGGGCAAACAAACTCTGATCACGTTGGTGAGCAAAGACGCCGTAGCCGCTGGGGCATATGTTTCTCGTAGTCTGACTAGTTTAATTTAGAGTTTGTTTCTGCAAGCCTAGCTTATAGGTCTCATCGTGAGAGAGGGTCAGGCACGGAGAATGCTTGCCAGGCGGATAGACTCTTCAACACATACCGACTCTTTTCATAGCTAAGGCCAAAAAGCCCAAGGTGCGGAAAAAAACTCTGATCATGCTGGTGAGCAAAGGCGTCGTAGCCGCTGAGGCATAGGTTTCTCGCAGTCTGACCAATTTTACTCAGCGTTTGTTTCTGCAAACTTCGCTTCTGGGTCTTAACATGAGAAAGGGTTGGGCATAGAGAAATGTCTATCGAATAGATACGCTCTTATTAGCCCCTGAACGAAGTCCGACCCCTCACCGTTACTAGGGTCGAGTGTCACTAAAGATCGGGGAGTTTGAAAGCGAAACTGATAAGAGAAAGTGTACGTTTATTAAGGGTAAAAGTGACGTAGCTGCTCGATGTTCTAGGCATTGATGAAGACTTCACCGTTGATGGTCTTGAGCTTGTATGGGCCCGGTTGGAGCATCTCCGCCACAACATATGGTCCCTCCCATGGTGGAAAGAGCTTATGGCAGTCCTTGTTGCTCTAGACAAGGTGGAGCACCAGGTCTCTGACATTGAAGGCCTAACCCCGCACTCAACGGTTGTGGTACCTGTGCAACGCTTGCTGGTACTTGGCCAAACGGAGAAGGGCGACGTCATGCTCTTCATCCAGCTGGTCTATGGCATCCTCAAGGGACGCCTTGGCTCCCTATTCGTCGTACGCCCTAACCCTTAGCACTCCATAGTCGAGGTCGGTCGGGAGGATAGCCTCGAAAGCGTAGACCATAAAAAATGGTGTGTAGCTGGTGGCCCGGCTGGGGTCATCCTTAGGCTCCAGAGAATCACGAGAAGCTCTGCGACCCATTGTCCGCCAAACTTGTTCAATCGGTTGAAGATCATAGGCTTGAGGCCTTGCAGGACCATGCTGTTTGCATGCTCGACCTGCCCATTTGTGCGGGGGTGCACCACAGTGGCCCAATCAACACGGATGTGGTATTCATCATAGAACTAGAGGAACTTCTTTTCCGATGCACTATGTGCTGTTGTTCGTGATGATGGAGTTTGAGACTCCAAAGCGATGGACAATGTCGAAGAAGAACAGCATGACTTGCTCAGACTTGATAGCGGAGATCGATTGAGCCTCTACCCACTTCGTGAACTTGTCTATGATGACAAGCAAGTGCATATAGCCCCCGGGCACCCTCTTAAGAGGTGCGACCAGATGGAGCCCCTAGACCATGAATGGACATGTGATGGGGATCGTCTAGAGTGCTTGGGCCGGCAGGTGGGTCTACTGGGCATAGTACTGACACCCTTCGCAGGTGCGCACAATATGTTCAGCATCGGCTATCGTGGTTGGCCAGTAGAAGCTTTATTGGAATGTGTTTCTGACTAGGATTCTAGACGCAACATGGTGACCACAAACCCCACCGTGGATATCACTTAGCAACTGCTTCCCTTGCTCGATGGGGATGCAGCACTGTAAGATCCCGGTGTGGCTCCACCTATAGAGTTCACCATCAACAATGTCAAAAGACTCGGCGCGACGCGCGAGCCGCTGAGACTCCATCTGTTCCATCGGCAGCGCCTCACGGTGGAGGTAGTCGAGGTAAGGCATCCTCCAATCGACCAGAGGGTCAGGCTCTGTCACTGGATCTTCATCAAGCTCCATGACCTTGGGGTCATATGGAGCCAATGGCTAGTTAGCCTCTAAGCCTAGGGTAGGCGCCCTGTCATAGGTCTGTTCTGGCTCCTCATAGCGGACCGAGGGCTTGTGCTGATCGCTAGTGAAGACGCCCATCGGAACCGGCTCTCGGCCGAACGTCGCTTTCGCCAGTGCATCGGCCACCTCATTGAGACACCTTGGAATGTCATTGAGCTCGAGACCATCAAACTTGTCCTCTAGCATGGTGTTGTGGCAGCTCAACTCCTTCATGACTTGGTCTATGACTAGCTGGGAGTCACCTCGGACGTTGAGGCATCGGATACCCAACTCGATGGAGATGCGCATGCCGTTGATGAGCACCTCATATTAGGCCACATTGTTGGAGGAGGAGAAATGGATGTGAACCATGTACCTCATGCATACCTCGAGGAGAAAAATGAAGACCAACCCCACGCCGGCACCTTTCTTCATTAGTGATCCATCGAAGTACATCGTCCAGTACTCCTGGTCGATGACTGCTAGCGGCATTTGGACCTTGGTCCACTCTACAACAAAATCAGCCATCACTTGGGACTTGATGTCCATCCGGGAGGCATACAAAATGCCTTGACACATCAGCTCGAGTGCCCACTTCATGATTCTCCCCATGGCATCCTAGTTTTGGACAACCTTGCCGAGGGGGAAGGATGTCACGACCATCACTGGATGTGACTCGAAGTAGTGATGTAGCTTCCTCTTGGCGATGAGGACGACGTATAGAAGCTTCTGGATTTGGGGCTAGCGGGTCTTGGAATTGGATAGGACCTCGCTAATAAAGTACATGGGACGCTGCACTTTGAGGGCATGTCCCTCTTCTTCTCGCTCTACCACCAGGGCGGCGCAGACCACTTGCGTGGTGGCCACGATGTAGAGCAGAAGTTGTTCCCCATCGATCAGAGGGACCAAGATTGGGGCCTTCGTCAGAAGCTGCTTGACCGTGGCAAGCGCCTCCTAGGCCTCTGGTGTCCATTCAAAATGGTCAGCCTTCTTTAGAAGCCGATAGAGGGGGAGACCCCATTCACCGAGGCGTGAGATGAAGTGGCTGAGCACAGCGAGGCACCCTCTAACTCGCTATACCCCCTTTATGTTCTGAATTGGGCCCATCCTTGTGATGGCCGAGATCTTCTCTAGGTTGGCTTCGATGCCACGCAAGGAGATGATGAAGACCAGCAGCATACCCCTCGGGACCTCGAAAACACATTTCTCGAGGTTGAACTTAATGTCGTTTGCTCAGAGTTTTGCGAAGGTCTGCTCAAGGTCGGCTACAACCTGGTCAGCCCATTTGGACTTGACCATGATGTCATCTACGTAGGCCTCAATGGTTCGCCCCTGCGTATATATTGCTGGTATGTAGCCCCTGCGTTCTTCAAACCGAATGGCATTGTGACGTAGCAGAACGATCCAAACAGGGTGATAAAAGATGTCGTGAGCTGGTCGGTCTCTTTCATCGTGATTTGATGGTACCCAGAGTACGCATCAAGGAAGCAAAGGGTTTCGCACCCTAAGGTAGAGTCGACTACTTGGTATATGCGTGGCAAAGGAAACGGATCCTTTAGACATGCCTTGTTGAGACCCATGTAGTCAACACACATTCTCCATTTCCCGCTCTTCTTTCGAACAAGGATGGGATTGGCTAATCACTCTGGGTGGTAAACTTCCCTGATGAACCCTACCACCAACAGCTTCATGATCTCCTCGCCGATGGCCCTGTGTTTTCCCTCGTCGAAGCGACACAGGCACTATTTCACTAGCTTGGAGCCTGGCCTAATCTTCAATGCATGCTCGGTGACTTCTCTCGGAATGCCCGACATGTCCAAGGGTTTCCATGTAAAGATGTTTCTATTGGCACGGAGGAAGCCGACGAGCACGCTTTCCTATTCGGAGGAAAGCATGGTGCTAATGCGCACCACTTCACCCTTGGAGCCATTGGGGTCTATGAGGACCTCCTTGGCGCCCTCCACTGGCTCAAAAGACCTGACCGACCGCTTGGGGTTGGGTGCTTCTTTGGCGACCTCCTTTCCCGATGGCCGCAAGCTCCTTGGAGGCGACAATTGTCGTGGCGTGATCGCAGCACTTGACCTCGCATTCGTAGGCACGCTAGAAGGAGCTACCGATGGTGATGATCCCACACGGTCCTGGTATCTTTAACTTTAGATAGGTGTAGTTAGGGATGGCCATGAACTTCGCGTAGCATGGACGTCCCAGGATAGCGTGGTAGGTTCCATGGAACCCGACCACCTCGAAGGTGAGGGTCTCCGTCCTATAATTGGATGGATCCCCAGAGGTGATGGGCAGATCGATCTACCTAAGTGGCACGACCTGCTTTCCAGGCACGATGCCGTGGAAAGGTGCTCCGGTCGGCCGAACGCGTGATCGGTCGATGCCCATGGTGTTAAGCATTTCAGCGTACATGATGTTGAGGCCGCTGCCTCCATCCATCAGTACCTTGGTGAGCCGCTTCATGCCGATGATTGGGTCAACCACGAGCGGATATCTCCCTGGTTGAGGGACGCTCTCTGGGTGGTCGGTCTAATCAAAGGTTATGGTGGACTTCGACCATCGGAGGAAGGTAGGCGTGACTGGCTTGGCCATATAGACCTCATGGCGCTTGGAGTCGTAGGCCACTGACCCTCCAAAGATCATGAGGCAGCCATCCTGCGTCAGAAAGCCACCATCCCTCCCCTCGACGTCGTTCATGGTCGGCTCAGGGTCCTTCCCATGCCCTCTCTTGTTGAAGCCTTCGGACAAGAACTGCTTCATGAGGTCATAGTCCTTGTATAGACGCTTCATGGGGAAAGCATGGTTCGGGCATGGCCCTTCGAGCAGCTTCTCAAAGTGGTCTGGGGTACCCTCAGCAGGCTTTCGACCCCCCCTTGCGGTCGACGATGGCCATGAGAGAGCCCTCATGCTGCTACTTGTTCTTCTTCTTGCCAAGATGGTTTGAGGCGCCTTCGTCAGCGTCCTCGTCCCGCTTTGCCTTGCCCTTGAGATAGTCGAAGATTGCTCCAACCGCCTCCTCGCCTGAGGCGTGGCTAGTGGTGATGTCGAGGAGATCCTTGGTGGTTCACGGACCCTTACATCCTAGCTTGTGAACTAGGGACTTGTAGGTGGTCCCAGACAGGAAGGCCCCTATGACGTCAGCATCGACGACGTTGGGCAGCTCGTTGCACTACCAGGAGAAGCCCCAGATGTAACCATGAAGGGTTTCTCTAGCCTTTTATCGACAGTTTTTGAGATCCCATGGGTTCCTAGGATGCTTGTACATGCCCTGGAAGTTTTTCACGAAGATCTCTTTCAGGGCCGCCCAACTTTGAATTTTGTTGGTTGGAAGGTGTTCCAACCATGTTCGCACCGAATCGGCCAGGAATAATGGAAGGTTTCGGATAATGAAATTGTCATTATCCGCTCCACCGGCTTGGCAAGCAAACCGATAATCCTCGAGCCATAGTTCGGGGTTCGTTTCCCTAGAGTATTTTAGGATGTTGGTTAGTGGTCAGTACTATGGAGCGAAGGCGACATTGAGGATGTGTCGACCGAAGGCCTAAGGTCCCAGCAGGCCAGGGCTCGGGCTTCAGTCCTCGCTGCTGTCGTAGCGTCTGCCACGACGAGGGTGGTAGCCACAGCTAGCTCCCACCATCAGATCGCTGTGGGCACGCTTACGGGCATCGAGGGTGTCACGCGCGTCACGATTGCGGCTGAGACGCTCATGTACCGGGACCACGGTGCGTAGCCTGCCACCTTGTGGTGCCTGGTGGATTGACGCGTCCTTGTTGGGTCATTCCGAGGGTGTGCGCTGGATGGCATCGAGCTCGTGTCGCCGACATAGCAAGCTCCTAGCCTGCTGTGCCGCCGCACGCTTGAGTAGCGTGCGAATCTCATGATGGGACCGATGGTCTTCGAGCGTTGTGGGTCTCAAAAGCCCCGGGAGCAAGGCTGCTGCAACGGTGATGTTCTAGCTCGCCCGGGCGAAGTGTGGGAGTGCTTCATCATCATCGATGATCCTCCGGTTCGCATCGTGGGCCATGGTGCGTGCACGCCAACCGTCTTCATGGCGCTCGATCTCTCGATCGAGCTCCGCGCATTCCTGCTTAAGCTGGAGTCACGCTTCCTCGAGCTCTTGGTGCCAGGCCTTCAGCTGCTCCACCCGCAGGCGAGGCGGGGCCCCTACATCCCCCTGACCTCGTCGTCGAGGTTGTTCATTCTCTTCCTCATGAATGCTTTTGACGTGTCCCTCGGGGGTACCCGCCATGAAACACTCATGAGAGGGGTGATGGCTCCCCCTACTAGAGTCAGAGCTGGAGGGCGACTCTAATTCTTCCGTGAGGAGGTCATGGAAAGACTCCGCGACATATTCGGTCATCCCCACGACCTCATCCTTCTCGGGGGATGGGGGCGTGTGTTGCGCCATAGGGTGGCTATCGGTCTCTGTGGCATTACGGAGACCGAATGGGAGCGATGTCAGGGTGCTCTAGATGAGGTATTCTAGAGAGAGCGGCTCCCCTCCGACAAGCTATGCTATGACATTGGCGAACGAGAAGGTGAGGTGGTGCAGGTCCTCCCGGGACAGTCAAGGTCCTAGGAAGGCGCCGAGCTGGCGCTCTAACCTCCCGTAGTCGAAATCGAGGAGCTGGTCACTTCTGGGGGTGTGGACCTCTGTGCATGTAGCTGCAGCTCCTCAAGCGCCTCGATGATTGTGTCGAGGTCGGCAGAGTGGAGAGGTTGGACGGCGGCGGGAGCCATCGCCAACTCTTCCTCCATCGTGATGATGAAATCTAGGTCCCCGAAGCGCATGTGCGCACCCAGGAGCCAGCTGAGGTTGTGACTAGCCATCCAAGGCCTGTTGTGGATGTAGAGACATGCAAAAGGCCCCTACCTAGCGCGCCAACTGTCGGTGTTTTGAGTCACCACCGACAAGTAAATTTCTAAGAATAACTTGAGCAAATTCACGTTTGAAGATGACCTTGCAATGTTGAATTATAGGTTGCACTTGTCTGAAGATGGCATCATTTCTAACAAACCATATTCACCAGCTCATGGTGACAATGATCTCCCTAAAGAAAGGAAGCTACAGTTGATTCTTGAATGAAGTCAGGGTGCCAAAGGGATCTGAGGGTTGCTGAATTGAGAGACCAAGAGTTACTCAGCAGATTTGGAAGAAAGGGCATGCTAAGATCAAATGAACTAGAGACTCTTCCAAAGCCTGATTGTCATTGTTTTTTTAATGTCGCATGTAGTTGTTGTTGCAACCAGGAGCGAGCAGGGCCAAAATCCGTAGCTCGCTCACTCGCTAACCCAAAGGAGTATTTGTGCTTGTGTTGAACAAAAATTAGCTGGCCACTTATCTTGGGGACCGCACGCCACCTCGGTTAGATTCATTTCTCATTCTTTTTAATAAGGTCTGTCTCAATGGGAGTTTCATGCGCATTAAATAAGCTGATGTGGCATAATTTAAATGAAGAGAGAGGTGAAAATAGTTTTAGGGGATGAAATGAGTCTTGGAAATAGAGCCATAAAACTCCTATTAAAACTGGCATGAGAATAGTTTCACCTCTAGTTATGCACTACCCAATCCTAAGAATTGGCACCATGCGTGGCCCGCCAATCGGCTGCTAATCCACAACTCATATCGTGTATGAAGGCAGGAGCAACCATGCACATGGAGAAGCCAAAGAAAGAGCATGCGGCCAATGAACATTCTATTTGCTGTCTATAGGTAATTATGAAAGATGAGCCAAGAAAGAATTTGTATTTTGGCTACTGTCGGTGTTTCAAGTCACCACCGACAAGTAAATTTCTAATATTACGTGTCTGACTCGGATGGTGTGCTTAGAGGACACGAGGTTTATACTGGTTCGGGCAGAATGTCCCTACGTCTAGTTCATCGCTGCTGCTCATAAACGGATGCCGAGAGCTCAGTTGCCGCTCAGCCGTGTGGTTGTGTTGTGTTCTGGTCGGTTCGAGGTTTGATGGGTTCGTGATGATTCGATCGGGTTTGGCCTAGATCGATCCCATGTGTTGCGATGCCCCTTATGGGATGCCCTGCTTTCCCTTTTATAGGCTAAGGGAAAGCATGGGTTACAGCGGAGGAAAAAGAAGAGCGAGAGAGAGAGCGGAAGGCCTTTAGGATCGTCGGGTCCTTCTTCTCCTTCATGCAGGTCCCGCCGACCCTGTAGATGTCAACAGGGACAGCTTCGCGTCGTGGTCCTATCCATCACTAGCGCCAAGCGTAGGCATCATATGCTGGTCATGGTGCTCCACTCCGTCCTGGCGAACGTCGTGGTGAACTGACGCGCCCGTTAGTGTTCATACGCGGGTTAGGCAGAACAGCACCGGTACGCCCAGCGATGTTCTTGATGTGAATCCTCTGGTATGGTCCGTCAAGGCCACGGGTTACATCAGGGCATGCCGGTATCTTCCCTGGTGTCAGAGCTTTGACTCAGGCCCATATGCTTAGACCTAGAGTGGTTGGCGGTGATATGGGTCTCCGTCGGGCAAGGTGGAGCGCAAACCCAAGGGTCGAACGAGGCGGAATCCTCCCCCAGAGGCTAGGTGAGGCGGAGTGTAAACCCGAGGGTCGGGCAAGGCGGAGCCCACGGCCTCAGGGTTGGGCGAGGCGGAGCGCAGACCCAAGGGTCGGGCGAGGCGGAGCGCAGGCCTAAGGGTCGAGCGAGGCAGGCAAGGCGGAGCCCGCGGCCTCAGGGTCGGGCGAGGTGAAGTCCTCCCCTAGAGGTCAGGCTAGGCGGAGCGCATGCCTAAGGGTCGGGCGAGGCGGAGCACAGACCCAAGGGTCAGACGAGGCGGGACGTAGACCCAGAGGCTGGAAGAAACGAAGCTTGGCGCTGGGGATCGGTTCGAGCTGTAGTCGCGCTCTTGACAGCTCGGATGAGTCAATGTTTATGGTCATTAGCTTATCCTCTTCGGGTACCCTAGTATTGGTCCCCGTCCGCTACAGATAAGCACACTCATGTCGAGCTGTGACAACAGTGAACTAGTGGTGAATCTAGTTCGAGAAATGACCTAGGGCGGACTTATACTCTAAAATTTTAGCTACCAGCGACTACTTACATGTTTTAGGCAAAAATTATAGAACAACCAACAAGAATCAAGATGTTGGCCCCATTCGCTTCGCTGAAAAAACAAGCCGAAATACTGTTCCGGCAGATTTGTTGTGAGAGAAAAACATTGTTCTGGCTGAAAAAATAAGCTGAAAAAAACGGATTATAAGATAAGTGAACAGGGCCGTTGCCTTTTAATAATGGAATTATTAATAATAGATGTTTCAATAGACAAATCAAGTAAAGAACCTGTCACAAGTCAATTAAAAATGACATTTTAATAATAAAAGCATTGAAGAATGTAAAAATAACATCAAGACGTACATTTCCTAAAACACTAACAACATCGAGGCTGCTTTGGGGAGGTGGTAAACTCATCTTCCTATCTTTCATAGATTGGAAAGTCCTCTTAATTTTCTCAGGATCAAGTCAGGTAAAAATCTCCTTCTCAATGTCCACAAAATCAAGTCATTAAGCCACTCATAGCTCATTCTATTGCACAAATCAGTCTTGATTGTTAATTTTCTAAGGAACTGGAGTCTGTCTAATCATGGTGGCACTGTTTGAACGAACCAGCTTCATCTCCTTTTGTTTGCCTCTATTTAGTAGAAGCTGAAAAACAACTTTGTGAAGCTCTCCAGAATCCCTATCAAACAAAGGCGAAGTATATGCTCACAAACTTAAAGACCTCCTTCCCACGTAAGGAGGACATTCTAAGTCCTTGAAAAACTTGGAGACCTCATTCGAACTTTCGATCTACCAATTCCTCCTACCTCGAATCTCTTAGGTTACATACCCCATTGTAAGTCCTCAAAGCACTTGAACCGAGGAACACGAACTCGCTACCCTCTCTGAGACTGGACGTAGGGCTCTGGCCTAAACCAGTATAATTTCCTTGTGTCTTGAGTGCTGCTATTGTCTTGCTAGAGCAGCACGACACTCGGAAATTTACTCGTCGGTTTACGAAACACTGACATCTAGACTCTGTGTCTTACTGTTGCATAAAATGAGAGAAGGTAGGAAATGTATAGCAACTTTTCATTTGCCATCAGCACACTCATTGATTTATCAGACAGTGAATAATATGACTATAAATGTTTGATCCAATATTGGTAGCATGTTGATCTTCGGTTAAACTTCAATGTGATTCCTTGATTTTTGAAACGGAGGGTTTACAACATTTCACTTGTTGATGATAATTTTCATTTTTAGGATATTTCACGAGGTGGACAGTTGTTAATATAACCTATTTCCTAGGTTCGTATTGTAATTTCTTCAAGATGGTTATTCTACCTGTCACAGTTGTGATAACTTTTAGATGTAACATTACATGCTATGAACTATAATAACTAATAATATTTTGAAAGTTTATACCTTTGTGCATAATCTTATGATTAGTCCTTTTTTTGCAAAAGGAGTCTTATAATTACTCAGAGTATATAGACACGTTCATACCTTTGGTGTCCTAATACTTGAGCATCGATACAGAAAGTGTTTTGTTCACTGAAATAGCGGCTTACTTGCATCAGTATTGACACGTTCATACCTTTGGTGCCCTAATATTTGGGCATCGGTACTGAAAGTGTTTTGTTCATTGAAATTATGGCGTACTTGCATCAGTATTGATATTTCAGCTACCTCTATGTGATATTTGGTATCAGTATAATACATGTTTATACTTATATTATTAGGACATTATTTTTTCCATTGCAACGATCGGACATTTATCTAGTAATGACAAACAACCTGATCGGCTGTGTCCAGTGGCTGCTGCAGCCTGCAGTTGTTATGGCAATCGCTTCGAGCCTTCAACCTAAAGGCATGCAACTATTAGCTGGCCACTTGTCTTGGGGACCGAAGCCACATAGTCATACTCTGTGCATTGGCACCACATGCCACCACGCACGTGCCACCACGGTCAGATTCATTTCTCATTCTTTTTACTAAGAATAGTTTCGCCTCTAGTTTATGCACTCATGTCTATAGGTAATCTGAAAGATGAGCCAAGAAAGAATTTACATTTTGGCTATAAATAAGCACACTCATGTAGAGCTGTGAGAACAGTGAACAGTCAAATGTGATCCATATATAAATTTGAAGGGCCTGTTTGGTATAGTTCATCTTTATCAGTGAATCGGCTTTTTTGAACTTTGGATCGAAAAGTAGCTTTACTAGCAAAGCTTAATATGTTTTTGAACCATTTAGATACCCTCCTTTTTCATTTTTCCTTTTTCTTCTTCCCTCCTGCTTCCATTCATCCACAACAGCTCTCCTCTTCCCTCTCTCCAACGCCTCCTTCTTCCATGTGCCGCCTCTACACGCGCGCCCCACCCATCTTCGCCGCTACTTGCATACCACCCCCCCTGCACACAATTGGCCCCACGCGCCCCACCCACCGCCGTCAGCGCTCGCGCACCACACCCACCACCACCAAACACCCGCACGCTGCCCTGCCCTCCTCTCCACCGTCGAGAGCCCGCATTTGAGGGCAAATATTGCCATGCTCGGCTCCACCAGTGTCAAAGGAAGCTGGGTAAAACTGATATTTTCAGCTTCACTAGCTCTCCTTGGCATGAGAGTGGGACTTTGGGAGCTTAAGCCTGAAGCTGTTTTGTTTATCCCTATCGAACAAGGGCGAAGTACTCCCTTTGTCCACAAAAGAATGTAATTATAGAAATCGTATCAGTTAAATTCACTCAAGTTTGACTAAATTTATAGTAAATATTATTAGCATTTATGTCGCCAAATAATTTTATTATAAAAATATATTGGGATTTGCTATATTTCAGGTGCCTGAGATATAGACTTTTTTCAAGCGACACTATAGGCCCTTGGATGTGCATCCAACGGTCATATCTGTGATATGTGGTTTCTGTCACTCAGGCAGCTATACGGGTCCGCAAATCAACCCGCGAATCAACCCACGCAACTACCGGGCCCACCAAACCTTAACGGGCGCATGATCCGATACCCGCTAACTAAAGTTGGTGCTCATTTGGGCCAAAATGAAACTGTCGGCCCAATAAACATACGTACAAACATACACAGAAAATTACAACTCTAACACTGCACCGTCCAGCAAGAAAGAAACACATGCCGATCAACAGCCTGTTCGCTTGCTCGTAAACGATCGTAAATTTCCAGCCGGGAACAGTGTTTTTCTCTCACACCAAACCAGCAAACAGTAAATAATCCACGATACGATACAGCCTCCCGAACAGGTTGCAAATCTAGATCCAGAAAGAGCACGTGAGTGGAGAGAGGGGTGTTTAAATTAAATTATGTTCAGACCTACATTTCATATATTGAGAACTATAATTGCAGTGCCCAATAGCTACAATTTACATTATTGGTGATTGTAATTGTGTAACTGAATTTTATATTTGTCTAACTGAATTTTACATTGTTATAATTGCAATTGTTTGTCTTTGGGTCCGTGTTCCAACATCATCTAGTACCAAGTACGACCCCGGAAAGGCACAGGATCTCAAATCGACCCTGCCAAATCAACAATTAAGCACAAGGATGCAAAACAATTGAGGTTATAGTATGCAAGCATTCAGATCTCGAAAAGCATGCGAGCAAAAGCATACCCAACAACTCCGCCAAAGACAACACGACCATCTGGGCTCGCAAGAATTAACTTAACTGTAGTACTTAGCATTTGCGTAAAATTAATTAAAAACTGAGGAAAGACCAGACCATCAAAGATTTCTACAAAACTAAAACAACTTTAATCAACAAAACCCCATGATTTTTATCAAGATTCTAGCACCAGAGTTAATTATTCACTGAATCCACTATGGTTTACAAAGACATGCAGAGGTGGGGCATTAGAAGGAGGTCCATGAACCTCAACAGCTTCATATGTCGGAATTGAAATACCAGAAGCTCACCTGAAATTTTGCAACGGCCTCAAGTGTCCTCAAGAGGCCATACAGAGACTATGCAGGCAACTCAGCTGCTTCCTTGTATTTTGTTTGAGTGAACAATTCCTGGAACCTTTGCATAGGAGGACCAGGCCAGACCTAATGGCTGAAGGCCGTGCTACCACGATGCACTATGCTTTGAAATCTGACAAGACAAAGATTGTGATAACTTCATCAGCTACTATTTTCTTGACAGAAAGATGTAGTAACTATGTACTGGGAAGTGCTAGAAAGACATAGGATGGGCTACTAAATACTAATACTCAGAAATGAAATGCAGCAAGCTTCTATCTATTGTTGCTATAGAATCAATTGAAATTTACATTGCATTAGTATATACTCTAAGAAGGGCAGGCCTGGCGCAGTGGTAAGAGCTGCCTCACTGAGTCACTAGGTCGCGGGTTCGAAGCAGCCTCTCCACAGATTTTGCGGGGGGAAGGCTTGCCTCAGTTTTTCCCTTCCCCAAACCCCACTCATGTGGGAGCCTCCAGCACTGGGTAGTATATACTCTAAACAACTTCGAGAGCTTTTGGTTTCTGAACCAGCCAAAACATACCGACCCATTAAAAGCCAAAGAGCAAACTCAGCTATAGCCTACAAAATGGACGCACCCCTGTTGACGCCTAACATGCTGCTAGCTGGCCCTGAAAACCTAAAACATGCATGCAGCTTCCCATTCGCTCTTGGGACTCGTTCAAAAATCCAAAACAGTGACAACATTGGAGCACTTGGTTCATCCTTTGCAGTAAAGGAAAAAACTGGAACTGCACAACTTTTTAATATAAACATAACAGCAACGAATATTGGATTGATTAGATTTGAACCATGTACATGTATATGTATAGGGAGGGATCGATCAGTTTATAAACAAAACCGGATATGATTACCTCTCTAATACTAATCCAATCATAGGTAGGGCTGCCCGACTAGATATGGAGACACGGTACAGGCCTAGGCCCAGTAATATGCACGCCTCTAATACATATGTCTAACAATAAACAAGGCACAGTGAATATGATCTTGAAAAATTACAAAACATAAATATGAAAATTGCACATTTCAAATAATGCAAGTAGTACTTGTTGATAATGCAAGTATACTGTGTACTGAGTACAATTAACTTATGCTGGTGAAAAGCGAACACACAGACAAGCACAATTAACAAAACTCTGGACTATGTTAATTAGCACAAAGACAAATCCTATTCTATAGACACAATCAGGTTTGTGTTGAGCCCTCAAAAGGAGGGCTTCTAACCATCTAAGCACGGAACCAGAGTCATTTTTTAGTACAGAAACAAAGCAATGTAAAGTGGCTTCGGCCAAGGGCTCGAGCTACGGCACTGGAGCCGTGCCAAATGCACCTATATACTGCAACAAACTGCGTAAACAAACAAGGCTGTGTCATGCACCTATGCACAAAGACAACTCTGAAATATAATCAGGCATCACAATCCGATTCTATTTCGGCCACCAACCTAACAATCTGACCTGACCGTGCTAGCTTTCATATACATATGATATGATCACAAGAATAATTCAGCTTCCAGAAATTGGTCGTAAATCCATGTATGTTTCTGAATAACAATAACAGAAAAGGTGAAATTAAAGCAAGCATCCAGATCCTGGAGTACGTATCTATCTAGTTTTAGATGCAGAGATCCATCATATCATATTTTATAGCTCTTTTTTCCATCCAAATTCATTAAACTGACAAAACAAACAAGCAAGGAAGGAACAACGTGCTTATTAGTATTTGGATTAGTTGCTTACCGTAGATGTCCGTGATGGCCTCCATGGCCTTCTGCTTCTTCCTGTCGTTGGTCATGGTGAGGATCCAGAGCACCTTCTGCTGGCACCGACGAGATTATTCTCTTTTCAGCCATGAAAAAAGAGGAGGAACTAAGGAGATGCATGCATGGAGTCACGAAACCTGAACCTAGGCCATCTCCATCTCAGCTATATATGAGGCCTTCTTCTTAGCTTCTTGGATTGGGATGGATGGATGGCAGTTGGCAGTAGAGGAGGGAGAGCGAGGTTTTGCAGCCTTCAGACCCTAGAGAGCTAGCCGCTACTCATTGAGAAGCTCTATCTATTTCTTGCTGCTATGAGTTGCTGGAATGTGAACAGAGTGTGTTGTCTGTGTGCACAAAAGAAACAATTATTTCCTATACAAATATAACAACAATTGCATATGTTAAACACCATAATTGCAGTAATTTAAGTGTGCAATTTACTACTTATAAATGTGCAATCAAGAAATGAATACTACACACATATTTATTGTACCGTATATGCAACACACAGTTAAAATATGTGAGCTCCTACTATTCTACTACAACAACCACAAGACAGCCTAGCAATACAAAACCAATGATCAGGAATAATTTTGAAACAAACTGTGCATGTACATGAAAGACAAGTGTTTTATTTAGATAGATCAGGAAATAGGTTCAATAGAGGACCTGCACAAGGATAAATCATGGCTAGACCACCACCCAAAAGCAAGAAATCTGACTATTGAAAAAAATGGACCTAAAAACACAAGCATTGGTAAATGTAAAAAAAATGTCCTCACACATATATGATGACAGTCTATATTGCAGAGCATTTTGTTAGGGATAAAAACCAATAATAGATAAGTAAGCAGCACATTCAGGTAGAGAGTAGCCCTTTTCGATTTTTGAATATGTTGTGGTATAGTCCTCTCTTCAACTATAGATCAGTAAGCAGCACATTCAGCTAGAGAGTAGCCCTTTTCGATTTTTCAATATGGTGTGGTATACTCCTCTCTTCAACTATAGATCAAATAAACCATTGAACAAGCACACCAAGCAAAAACCAGTTCGATAGATCAAGAACAATCAGATCCAACAGCTGAGCTAACCCAAGCAAAAAAAGCAAGCACCATTGTTGACCTAAAAACCATTGCACACAAATAACAATAACAAATTGCCCTAATGCTCAGGCTGCTACACCATGGCGCGCAGCATGGGACGTAGCTACCTCGCTCAACCCAACACGACAAACATAAACACCACCAATCTCTAACGCTATGACCTCCTCACACTAGAAGATTTTATTAATCAAGCAAATCGACACCACATCATCTAGCAGCATAAGCAAAGCAGAACAACACAAACTACACTACAGTTTGCTTGGTAAAATAAAGCATCCAAAATTTGGCTTGGCTAGATTAAGCACTTAAGCAACAAGCAGCGTAAATGTCTCCCCACCATTCTCTGTGGCCAAACGCCCTCAACTACAAGCGTTGGTGCAGTACGGCAGAGAAGGGGGTTGCCCAGTTATTCTCACCACCATTTAGAATTTTAGGGGAGTGATGATATCAGTTCAGTCAGAAAACATTCATAAAGGACACAAGCAACATATATAAAGATTTAAAAAAACAATTTCTGCTTCACGGCGTGCTTTGATAGCCGACATAGCAAAGTGAACAATGACAATTATCTCATACTCTACCGCAACGGTTCAAGCAGGATAGAAACAACAAACAATCAAGTAAATACAATTTCTACTCCTGGACATCGAGTGCTCCACTCAGCCACTGACACACCTCTCCATCCCCACCAATCATCTAGTCAACCTCTGCACCACTCGGTCTGTATCCTTTGCTTCCCAGTTCTACTGGTGCCATGACCTGATCGCCACTACTAACCTTGTGCCCGCTCGCAGACAGGAAGATACCGGCACTTCGGAGGCCAAGGCTCACCCGAATGCCGGCAAGCATGTGCTCTAGCAGCAGCACATGTCCAAGCACGAGCAGATTTCTTCACCATAAAAATAGAAGGAATGCACAAAAATAGAACATAAATCATCATCTCCATGGCTATATAACAAAAACCATTAAATTATAAAAGTATGAAAACTAGTATAAAACTATTTCTAAAATTTAATCCATCTATTAGTGCTAGGTTTGGAGTTATTTGTATCTCAATTGTAGTTGTTCCTAGTGCTCGATCTCTCGCAGAGTAGTCCATAACAAAAGGGTTTGGCTACTAAAAAATCTTCAAAAGATGACATAATCACATTTTTAGATTCCATGAAAATATTCTGCACTCAAATTTAAAAATTTGGGCACACAAATTAAGAAGCACTGATAATTGTTTAGAACAAATCTTGCAATTAAGTGCACGCAGATCTAGTTGCAAAAATATTACTGAAGTTGAAAGGAGGCATTCCTATCTTCAACATTTGAACCACAATGTAGCATTGTGCTAGACTAATCAACAATAATCATGCCATGACAATATCATTGATCTGAGCGTCAAGACAAGAGTCTGAAATATAAAGAAGCAATCACAATTCCATGATAGTTTGTTTGATATTGCAACACGAGGAATGACAGAAATAACAATGGTTGTTTGCACTCAGCAATTGAAGTAGTATGCAGGTTCAGAGAAGCAGTATGTATGATTTCAACAACTGCTCAGTAGTCAGTACTCACTCTAAATATTACAATCAACAATTATCTCACTCTGAATATTGCAACTAGCATCTAACAAACTCTGAACAATGGAATCAGTAGCTAAGCAACTGCAGTAGATGAAGAAAGTAACTCTAGGTAAGCAAGCAATTGTGGCAAAAGTTAATGGCAAAAACGAGCAAGAGATCTGCCTTTTCAAATTGAGAGCAAACGTTGAGCCAAAAAAACTGTTGTTGACAGTCAAATTGCATACACTCAGAGACTCAGAGATGAAGAAGCAACTACAAACAAGCAAGCAAACTGTAGCAAAAGCCTTGCTCTATTAATGGCCGACCAAGAGATCTCTTGCTCAATTAGGCATGATGGCTACTGCAGCTTAAGCAAATTGGAATTTAGAGGCAACCAAACCATGGTGGCACTGACACACCTGTGCCTCCTCCGTACACATAAACACAAACAAATAAAAAAAGCAAACAGCAACACTCTTGCTTCAACTAATAAGCATGTTCCGGGCAGAACTACAAGCTCTTCAGTACTCTGAAAAACTACTCAGCCTACAAGACTGCACTCCCCAACACTTCTAGTCTCTCCCCTCACCAAGACTTAGTAGCTAGCCTTAGTAATGCACCCCATAGTTGTCTTGTTTTCTTTGACCCGAACATACAGCAAGGGAGACCCCCACTGTAAGAGTTTTTTATTATTTTTCAGAAAAGGAAAAAAACAGTTTGATTAGGCCTAGAAATTTCAGAATAATTTGTTCAGAATATTTAATCATGCAACTCAGATCATTTTTTGATTACGCAACTCACATTATTCTATTTCAAATTATTCTATTTCAGAATATTTAATTTCAGATAATCAGTGAGTTACATGATGCCAAAAATGATCACCAGATTTCTGTAACCAAGAATGTTGGACAAAAATTCATTAACAAGGAGGATTCCAGAACAACATTTACAGTAACACGTTGGTACATGATCAAACCTTGCAAGATAGAATGAACTGTGGCTAGGTGCTCTAACTTCAATCACTAGCTCTAACTAAAAAACATTAGCCATTCCATATAGTAATATGTTGAGAGCAAACCTACAAGCACTAACTGTAACTGAAAAAAAGAATTGTGGTTGTGGTTCAATACAGTAACACAAAAGGCATTTTCAGCAACAATAGAACTAATCCGCCAAACTTCATGAACATGATTGCTCTAGCTGTCTAGTAGCAGCTAAACAAGATATACAGAATACGAACCCATGCGCAAACCATCAGATGAAGACAGATTCTGACCGCAAATCGGGTACTAAACAAGCGGAACCACTCCAAGTGCATAACCGCAGCAACATTGATGCCCACATCGGCGCGACACACGCATGCATAAATGAGAGAATCGTAGCTTACCCGCTTTGGTTCGCCGTTTTTCTCACTGATGGTGGCGGAGATGATATGGCCCGTAACAGCGTCTACCCCTTCCCACTCCTTATTCTGCAACAAACACGGAAAGAAAAAAAACAGAGCACCATTAGCGACAACGTTCGCAAAGGGAGCAGATCGGGTGGCGCCCAGCCGCGATTGCCACAGCAGATTGGTGCCCATCCCCAGATCTAGGACACCAGCTGATCTTATCACTACGGGCGGTGTGGACCGCCACCAAGGCATCGGGAGGGGGGCGTGTCTAGCTCCATGGGCTCTGATTCACACAAGCAACCGAAACCGAAAACCTAGAACAAAATCACACTGAAGTCACTAATGGTTCTCGATCTCTGGGAATGGGGACAAATTAAAGCACCACACCTAGAATCCTGGAGGGGTGGGGGCATCTGCGGAGTGGGGGGCACCTGGGCCGGTGGCCGCCTTGTCGGTTATTGGGCGGCGGCGGGCTGCTGGCAGCAGCCCAGACGTCAGACGAGGGAACGCCCACCACCACCAGACAGAAGAGGATCATGAGGGCCGACCCGTACCAAGGCAGACCACTGAGGAGGGCGCGGAGGCGGAGAGGTCGCCGTCGGGTGTCGGCTGTCGCGACTTCATGCGGACTCAGTCGAGCGGTCGCGGTCTCCCCGTCTCCGTCTCCCTCCAGTCCCCGCGTCGAGTGGTGTAGGGTGTTAGCGGGTGCGGCCCCGGACCCAATAAGAAACATCGGACCCAACAACAGCCAAACCAGACGCACGCATCTTGAAGCCAATCCAACGGACAGAAACGTCGCCTGAGAGGGAGCCCAGAATTCAGGCGACTGAGGAATAAGAAAAGTGAAATATATTCTATGACTAATCTAATGGTACTTATTTTGTATAAAAATGTTAATACTTTTTTATATAAATATCCTGTCATAGCTCAAACTGTTTGACTTCTTGAAAAACGAGAATTGCATTTTTATGTGGACGGAGGAAGTATATTTTGCTCACAAAAGTAACAAGCCTGGCAATCTTCATAGGGAAGAAAGGATTTAAATACCAAACTTAAAGGCTGCCTCCTTCCCTCGCAAGGAGGACATTTTTTTACCCAGGCCGTGTTTAGTTCGTGAATTTTAGGAATTTGGTTATTGTAACACTTTTTGTTTTTATTTGGCAATTAGTGTTTAATCACGGACTAATTAGGCTCAAAACGTTCGTCTCGTAATTTTTCAACCAAACTGTGCAATTAATTTTTTTCATCTATATTTAATGCTTCATGCACGTATCGTAAGATTCGATGTAATAGCTACTGTAGCATTTTTTGGGAAACTTTTTTTTTTGAACTAAACAAGCACACAGTACCTTCCTTTTCGGTAATCTTCTACAGTTGAATTTTCTTTTACATCAAAACCCTTCCTCTTATCTAGCACGTCCTGCGGAAGAAACCTCAATAAGGTCCTGTTTGGTTGAGCTGTGACTGTGGAAAAAAACTGCTGTGGGCTGTGAGCTGTGGAAAAGCTGCTGTGGGCTGTGAGCTGTAGAAAAGCTGAAAGTTGTTTGGTTAAACAAGTATAAAATGTACCTTTTATCTTTATCTCTCTTGAAACAATTATGGAAGAGCTTTTTATTCCACCAATTTCGAAAAGCAGAAAGTCAAAAGCCAAAAGTAGGGTCAACCCAGCTTTCAAAAATGAACTACGGAAAAACAGCTGCTTCTAAAAAAGCACCCTCCAAAAATAGCCCCTTTGATTAGACTTTTAGCTTTTGAGGTCAAAAGCCAAAGCCAAAAGCCCTAAATGGCGGGATCAGATTCAACTAGTACCGGGCTCCTTCCCGCCCCTTGACGCCTCCACTCCCATCCCATGGCGGTGCCGCTGCCGCAGCAGCCAGACCGCCCCTACCCCTCCGGCAGCCTTGGCTACTTCCACCTCCGTCTCGTGGGCCCCGCCCCCGCCCTGCTCCTCCTGCGCACCGACCGCCTCTACTCGCTCTCCCACTCCCGCCGCCGGGGCTACCGCCTCCGCCTCCTCGCCAGTCCTCATCGCCGGCGCGCCCGCGACCTCCTGCTCAGCACCTACGGCTGCGACCTTCGCCTCACACACCGATCTGGCACCGGCTCCCCGAGCGTCAATGGCCGGCCCCTCTGCGCGGGGACCCCCACCGAGCTGGCCGTTGGCGACGAGGTATCGGTGCTGCGCTGCGGCACAAGGTACGGATTCATCGTGGAGAGGTTCGTCTCATGCGGAGGGGTAGAGGTTAGTGCGGCTTCAACGGCGGGGTCCTGCGCCGAGGGGCTTGTGTTTAGGGCCGAGTCTCTGCGGAAACGGCTCAGGGCGATCTCTGAGAGCGAAGATCCCCTTTCGTTATTGAGGGATTGTTCTGGAATTGGTAGCCTGGATGTTGGACCTAAAAAGTGGAGGCAGGATGTTGCTGGTGAATTGTGCCTGGACAATCCAATTACTCCCGCTCCTGAGGAGAATGCGCTGCAAGGTGATTGCAATTTTGACCAAGACAAATTGGAAAACCACCTTGATGTTGTAAATGATGGCGATGGCGAGCTGCTGTTTAATGGGAGTAAAGGATGCAGAGATGACAATGCAGAGCAGCCAGGATGCGGCAGCAGCAATGAAGAGCAGTATCGTCGTGAGGGCTGCTACTCAGATGGGAGCACATTCTTCTTGAATCGCCTTCCGGGTACTGGGTCTGACACGCAAGCGGGACCACAGAGTGATGTGACACTTCCACAGCTTCTCCATCCTGTTAATAGTTTGGTGCGAGTGTTCATCGCAACATTCACCTCAGATATTTCCTGGTGCGCCTGCTCTCTGCTGCCTTTCTGAACTTCACCAATAACATTGGGACATGTGGTTGAATTCTTCACAGAAATGCTAATGTTTGTATGCTTCTCAGGTTTCTCAACTATTGCAAGATTCCCCAGCATCTACCAGTGACAATAGCATGCCACAAGGAGAGATGCTGGAGTGCAAGCAGTGAAAATAGAATGGCGGCACCTTTTGAAAGCCACCCTAAGCTGCTACTAGTGTAAGTAGTAATCATGAGTACTGTTTTTTTTTTTTTTTTGCAGTTTGAGCAAATGCCTTGTGCTTTTGTTTTTCAAATCTATCAGGTGCACGCCTATCAGATACTGTATCTTAGTTTTGCATTTGCTGAGCTTTATGGTATACCTATACCATAATGGGTGTTTTGCATTTGTTGAGCTCTATGGTATGCCAAAATGGATGTTTTTGTTGAAGAGGGATAATGAATACTAATGTTGTCATTTATTTCTTTTCAAGTTTCCCCCGATTCCCTGAAGAGATAGCATTTGGAAAGGACAGGAAGAAGCAAGGAGTTGCATGCCACCATCCAAAGCTCATAGTGTTACAGAGGGAAGACAGCATGCGTGTTATTGTTACTTCAGCTAACTTAGTACCGAGGCAGGTCAGTTTTTTTTTCCTGCTCACTAATGGCTTAGCTTGAACTTTGTGCATCCTTCCATTTTGCCCCAAAAAAATGTGTTTTCTCTTGTGAAGATCTGCTTCTATGGTCTTGCTGAAGGTTTACATAATTTATGCAGTGGCATCTCATAACAAACACAGTGTGGTGGCAAGACTTTCCTCGTAGAACATCCCTGGACTATGCAGCACTTTTTAGTGCAGCCGAGAAACAAAAATCTGATTTTGCTGCTCAATTAGTATCATTCATAGCATCCATGGTCAATGAAATCCCTAGCCAGGCATATTGGATAAATGAGATTGCTAAGTATGATTTTGAAGGAGCTGGTGGCTACCTCATCGCTTCAGTACCTGGAATACATGCACAAAGTCCTCCTTATTTGGAGTCTAATTATTTCCTTTCAGTAAGTTTAATTTTGCTAGCATATGACACATTATTTTGTTGTTTAGCCCTTCTAGTAAGAATATCAAACATATACTACCTCTGATTCTAAATGTAGGTCGTTTAGGATCCTATTTGGTCAAACTTTCTTTACTTGGACCATCAGTACATAACAAGTTACATGCACTCACAACATATGGTTGATGTTACTACGTTCATAAAGGGCGTACTCAGTGCAGAGAGCTCCCGCTCTGTGTGGGGTCTGGGGAAGGGTGTTAGTGGCAAGCCTTACCCTCGCCTGTGCAATGCGAGGAGACCGCGACTCGAACCCGGGACCTTCCGGTCACAGGCGGTAAGACTCTACCGCTTACTACGTTCATCATGGAAATATTTTCAGAATATATAACTTTCATCATTTAAAATTATATATTTAACAAAAATTGCAAGTCGTTGTCCTAACGGCCTACATTTGGAATCAAAGTGAGTATATCTTTTGCACCAAACAATATATTGCTTATAATTTTGCATACTTTCTGAGGAAGATATTAGCATAAGTGAACTTAACCCTAAGCTCAGAACTAGCTAGTGCTTTGTCATTACTGGAAAAATAATAGCCTATTTTTATGGTGCCCTATTCCGTAACTAGCTGTATCCACTGGTTTTTTCAGGCTAAACATAATGTACACGCAAAATCTGCACATAGAATGTTTATTGGCTCTGTTCAAACATCTGTAGTTGGCCTATCCCATCGGTTTCACATGCCATCAGATGCTGGCAAACAACTAAGAGCCTTATCTGCATTTCTTGGAAAATGCCGTGAGAATATGCATGGGACTACAGAAGTGATCTTGAAGAGGAACACCAATATACCTGCAGATGCTAATTCTGTGAGTGTCCTTGTTGCTGATATGGATAAATTTACTGAGGAAGGTATGCATAGTTCAGTATGTGCACTTTTACTGAATGTGTGCCCAAAGGTTGTGGCAGAATCTCCTAAATTATAGGGCCCACATGTACCTGTCACTGTCTAAAGACCTTTGACAACTATGCATATGTTCCCGGTAACTTTAAAAACTGTCGGGTGTCCTCGGAGAACCCCGAATCATCCACGATTTCCGAGCAGGATCCCATTACAGAGTCATTGCAGTATTACAACATTTATTCAAATATTTACACCAGATTAAATTAACGGAAATCTTACAATAACATAGTTTACAAGCCATTTGTTTCAAACCATACAACTAAGTTCGATAAATAATACAAACCAAAGTAGTGGAGTGGCATTATAACATATTACAGAACACACAAATAAGCTACCCTGCCCAAAGGCCACACATTTACTTATCGTCATCGCACTGAACAACAGTCATGCAGCACGATCCAAAACAGATCTGCTCATGAGCCTCACCTGCAACAAGGGTCAACGAACCCTGAGGACAAAGGTACTCAACAAGACTTAACCGAAATAAGAATTAATAGAATGCAGGAATACAGACTTAGGGGATTCAAGGTATGGCTTTAGCAATAATCAAAGTTCTTTTGCGTAAAAGCTTTTTAACAAAATTCTTTATATCAACATTTAAAACTTCATAAGATCATATACAAAGCTGACACGATCCGCATTGAGATCATGAAACTTCGTATCCAACACTTTCTCAAACCATCCTCAAGTTCCAGTTATTTAAACTACGATGATGAACAGAGAGTTGAGTCTCCATAACCGAGGAGCAACGATGATTCGAACCGATTATAACCCAGCTGGGAATTCCAGACCACACGACATATGCAAGTCCCCGACCTCCGTATACCAACCTACCATCAGGTCCTCTAAAACAAAAATGGGTCCGCGCCACCCGAGAATACAGTACTCCACCAATCCAGCCCATTGCCACGTGGGTACACGCTATTCCCGTCATCTCTCCACTCCCAGTGCGCGAGTAGCCATTCTCGTAATAGAATCGTCAAGTTAAGGCTTAACGGAGTATGTGGTTAGTACTACAAAATCTCATCTCACACAGTTTAACAACGGACGGACCTTAATCGACATAGGCGGAAAGAATCCGCTCACAAGACCTCCATGTCTTGTGGCTCACACACACCAAGTTCGTCCGGTCTAGATTTATTACTCCACATACTCATATCACATGATAACATAAGTAACTAAAGTTCCATTTAAAAAATTTCGCAGGTGACAGGTAATCACCCGATTTTCATCGTTCTAAGCATAGCTAAGCATAACTAGGCATATATGAATTAAAACTGGTAACAAGGTAGATATGGAAAAACAAGGTTGGTAATGCATCAATTAGGTTTTCACTTAACTCTTAATCACTTAATGCAGTAAAGAAAAGCAAAAGCGAAATCAATTTGTAAAACACAAGGTAGGTTTAAATACATCCGAGGCTTGCCTTCGTTGACGGAAAAGTCCGGTTCCGGAGTCGCACCACAATTATCAAACCCAACCTCAACAGACGGATCAACCTCCTCAACTACTTGATTAACTACCACGTGCTCACCTTCGTTCACTACACGTAGTACAATGCCATGTTTAACATGATGCGAGATATGAGACATGATGCTTGACGATGGGTGCAAAAGTAATAACTTGAATACAACTTTTCTTCGCGGTATAGTTACAAGTCAAACTAACTAAACCTTTCCGTAATACTAACATCAATTGCCAAAGATCATTACCAACTAATGACCCAAGGACATCACTCAATCAAAAATTCAATCAAAACCTAAATCATTAAAGGTTACTATTTGCTTTTATGAATTAATTATTTAATTAAGAATTATGAAATAAATCAACTTGTTCCAATTGACCTCAAAATTTTTGTAAATGTTCATCACGTGATAACTAAGTGGCAAAACAATTTTCATAATTTTTGGATAAATAAATAAGCCTAGAAAAATCGTGGAAACTCGTTTATTAATTAATTGAGCAATTTTTATTACATCCAAAAAGTACTGAAAATCAGCATTTCATATTTTTCCTAAATAATACACATCACAGAGAAGTCACACAAAAATTTTCATAATTTTTGGAGCTCTAAATAAATCTACACAAAAATAACAAAAACACACACTATTCATTTATTCCTGAAAATAGAAAAATTCTATTTTGAACTACACAGTCACTGACACCCGTGTCCCACTTGTCATCTTCAACCTCCCGCGTTGACCACGACGGCGACGGCGCTGACCAACGCTTCCTCGCCGACGGTGAGTCCAACGGCGACGGCTAAGGTACCAAAACGTTCACCATGACTAGGCGCATCGATTTGCGGCACTACGGAGATTAATTACGACACGAAACAAGCCTGACGCCGGCCATGGCGGATGCGGTGGCACGGCTGCGCTACGCCGGCGACAGGAGCTCGGTAGCAGTTAAACAAAGGGTCCAGAAAGGTTTAGCATCTCACCACGAACACGCCCGAGCAGGAATTAAGGCCGGAGCAGCAATGGCGAAGCGGGGCGGCGTTCACAGCGGTCACGGCGGCGAAAACAACGACGACGGCGGTGAACCGGTGACTGTGATGGATAAATCGACCAAGCAATGAGGTATTAAGCACCACGGCATCAATACGAAGCTGTAGATACACTGAGCAAGAGCCAAGACTCACCGGAGAGTGCTGGCCGCGGTGAAACGGGATCACCGGTGACTCTGCCGGCCGCGAGGAAGAAAGGTTCGCACAGCGGGTTCCCGGCGGAATCAGGCGACCCAAGCTGGCTGGATGGATGCGCAAGGAGACGGAGTTGGAACTGGCTTGGCTGCGACGGTGGAGCACTACGGCGACGATGTGGGCTCGCCGGAGTAGCGGCGGTGGCGTCGGGAAAATAGAGGAAAAAGGAAGGAAGAACGACGACGTCGTCTGAGCTTTATAGGGCGGCCAAGGAAGCAAGAGGAAGACACGTCGCGGCCGTCTCCGCGCCAGCGCGAAGCCAAGGGCGGCCATAGGCGCGCCTGGAACGCCGGCGGTGTAGCTTAAGCGGCGAACACTGTTCACAGAATTTATAGAATTGCCATTCGTCAAATTTCACAAATTACTCCCAAATTTACATAACAACTCAAAAATCTCCAAAAACAAAAGTTGTTCAAAATTCAAAGTTCTACAACTTTTATTTTATAACCATACCCAAATTCGGTCTACATTTTGAAATGCAAATTTGAATTCAAAAGGGGACACTTTAAGTACATTTCGCCTTTTCAAATTACTTCAAATTTTTCTAAACAACTTTGAAAACTCCAAAAACAAACTTTGTACAACTCAACAAACTCTACATTTTTGCTTTAAGGCTCAACCCCAAAATGTACTTCGTTTTTTAAATGGGTTTTTCGGGTCAAAACTAATCGCTGGAAATCAGGGTTTTCGAAACTTCAAATCCAAACCAAAGTTTGAACTCAATTCAAACCATACAAGGCAACACTCATAACATAAATGTAAACTTGTTTTAGTGAATGCATATCAAAGTTTGCAATATGACCAAATGCTTTGCAATGCATATGATGACATGGCAGTTTTAGTATTTAAACACCCGAGGTGTTACAAAGGTGTTATGTGTTTTATGGTTCACGTGCAAAACAACAAATTGCTACCTTTGTATTTTAATTAACCATATCCCAATGCCTTTCAGATTCTGTCCAACTTGGTTTCTTGCCTAGAGAGGTTGCTAAGTGGGTAGCTCCCCTCAGTGACTCAGGATTCTTCAGTTTCTCTGGATTTATCTACCCTAGAGAAGCCCTGGAGGCTGCATATGGAGTTACTAATACTAAAGTGCAGTTGCTTCTATACGTATCAAAGGTACGCCTGAAAGATTTTAAGAAACCTTTCTCATAAGTTTGTACTACTATTGTGAAACTTCTCCATGCATATCCTAAACTGTTTCAATTAAATTCAGGGTCCAGAGTTTTCTCAAATTTCAGGGCTGATAAGCAATGAGCATTTTCCACCACTCTGCTCACTAATAGCATCCTTGCAGCGGTGCCTTGGACTTTGGCAGTTAGAAGAGGTCTATAATTTTATATGATGAAATTATGTGCATCTTTGATAAAATCATGCGATTTATAAACTAAATTAAATTTTTTTTAAGATGATCATATTATTTGGTGAAATCAGTGTATACTTACTCTAAAATGGATAGTAGTGGTATGAAGCTGATCGACATAACTTAATACCTTTTTAGCCGTCACCATCCAGAGCAATACTTCCAATTTTCTCAGTTTGAAGACCTTTGCACTGCCTTTTGCATTTGTGATATCTGAACAAAGGAGTCAAGCAACAAATATTACGTCTTCAGTTGTTTTTGCCCTCACTGCTCTGTAAGGACATGTAAAATTGGTATTTGTAGTTTCTAAGGTTCTGCTTGGAATGGAAGAGTTTCACAGGGAACCTTCAATTTACAAAGGAACCAGGAAAATTTTCTGCCTTCCAATCAGAGCCTAAAACAGAAAAAGAACTGTACATTCATCAGAATCAATTCAGCTTCTACACTTATTTCTTGTTGCTTGGTCAGTTTGGTTTCTTGATTTGCACTTTGTAAGTTGCTCCATGGCTATTTAGTAGCTTATGTCACTTCTGTCCATACCACCTGTCCAATTTACTGATATTAACCAAGTTTTTCTAATTGTAATTAACATTGATTTGAAGCAGGTATTGTCAAACATTAAGTGGCCTGAAACACTTGAGACTGATTTTATCTACAGTGAGAAAACAATCAATTTTGCTATCCTGAAATAGTTACTTCATTCCAAATTATAAGTCGTTTTGGCTTTTCTAGGTTTATAGCTTTCGCTATGCATCTAGATATACACTATGTCTAGGTATGTAGCTTTTACTATGTATGTAGAAAAGCTAAAACGACTTATAATTTGGAATGGTGGGAGTATTAGATTAAGTGTTTCTTACTCAGGTTAAATTATTTTATAGGTGCTTCATCCATTGGAACTTCAATTAATCCACAGTTCATTGCAAGCTTTGCTTCTGCTGCTGGTAAACGACCCCATCAGGATTTTGACTCTCAAGAATCTGATCCGGAGGTAATTCTTAACTGTTCACTGAAGCTTACTGTATTCTAGTAAATTACTGGAATATGTATATCTTTTCTTGATGGACATACCCACTTAAGTGTTCCTTAATTTTCGTAGTGGGGTTGCTGGACAACAAACCATGAGCTGAAGAAGCCATCAATCAGTCTGTTGTTTCCAACAATTGACAGGGTGAAAAAAGGGGTTTGTGGAATTCAATTGTGCAGGAATTTGCTTTCTCTACCTGAGGTGGATTTTCTTTTGACAACTCTAAACCTTGCGAACAATTTACAAATAAGAGCTCGTGATATATTTACACTATATTCAATATGGAAAGTTCTGCGCATTGAAATAGAAAATTCATGTTTTTCTAGTCACAGAAGCAAATGCTAAAAATAGTGTAAATTTAGAGATTACCCTAGTAAGGTGTATGATATTACTTTTTGTGCCCATCTCGTTGCTTCCTTTTGGCAGAAAACATGGCAAAGACTGAGATCTACCGGTATATTTCACTATGCAATCCCACAACTATAACATCCTAAAATTTGCATTCTTTTAAAATTAGTAAATATGATTTATTTAAGCAAATGTGTGTGCATTAAAAGACAGGGAAATAATAAATTTTGTGGAATTAAAATTTAAAAATAAGTTTAGAAACTTTTTGATGCATACATGCTGCTGCATATCATTTTGTGAATGCTTGGAATTTGTTAAAGATTTGTTAAAGAAATGAAAGTTGAATTTAAAAAGGGTTTTGGAAAATAGAAGAAATAGAAAAGGAAAGAATCATTTTTTTCCCTCTCCTTTCTTGAAATCGGCCCGCTGGCCCCCTCTCCCCTTCCCCTTTCGCCCAAGACCGCACCGCAACCACTCTTCCTTTCCCCGCCAACCATCGGCCCCCACCAAGCCTTGCTTTTTGCTCGGCCCAAGAAGCCCCAGCCTGCCCACTCGGCGCTTAGCTGTTGCCATGTGGCAGTGCTCTCGCGCCCTTGACGACCGACCTTTGGCCCCACCTGTCGGCGTCGTCTCCCTCCTTCCGCAACCGCCGCGCCAGTCAAGCCGCAAGCCGCAACCGCCTCCTCGCCCACGTCTTGCGCCATCGTGGGAGCGTCGCCCGCGCCCTTGCCTCTACAAAAGGAAGCCGAGGCCGTTCCCGCACCCTCTCTGCTTGTTCCCCTCCTCTCGCGTCGCGTGCGTGAGAGAACCATCGCTCGAGGTCGCATGGGATCCACCGTCCGCCCTCTCGCGTGAACCGTCGACTCGAGCCGTCGACCCTATTTCTCCCAGCTGTGAGCCTCGCCGTTCTCCCCTCTCTCCCCGTTCAATTTATTTCTCGTTTTGTGGTTTGTATGGCCATGTCGCATGCGCCGGGAAGCTCCTTGTCGACGGCCATGTCCGCCACCTTGTCAGCCGCGCCCTCCGGCCACCTTCTTGGCCTAGCCTTGACCCCGCTCCCCGCTTCTCCCGGTGCCCTCGGTTATTCGAACTGTGGCCCCTAGCCCTGCATCGAAGCTCGCCGACGTGTTTCTCATCATTGGCAATGGAGTGTTGCTTGCCATGTAAGCATCGTTCGGCCGCCACCCTTTCTTCTCTCTCCGGATCGATTTACGGCGTTCATTTCAAATCCGATTACTCACGTTAGAAGATACCCCTTGGCGGGTGATTATGCTTAAGAGCCCCTCGGTTTTGAAAAATAGAACCCGCAGTCCCTAAGCGCATTTCCACGATTACGCTTTCTTGTTTTGAAAACGAAAAAGTGCAATTGTTCTTGTTCAAAATACGTTTTTAGTATTACAGAAATGTCATTTGAACTGTTTCGCTTATAAAATTGTCGTTTTAGCTCCGAATTGATCCATTCAAATCGCGTTACCTTCGTAATTTCATAAGCTACATGTTAGAACTACTGTTAATCAAGTTTGCAACTTTTAAATTTCATGGTTAGGATTAATTAAATAAAGTGCTATAGGAAAACCCGTTTAATTCATAACTTTCGCGTTTTAGCTTCGAATTTTGTGAACTTCGCGTTGACGTGATCGTAGCGAGACGTAGATTCTTTTCATAAACATTTTATCTTGTTTTCTACACTGTTGGGTACTGTTCTAACTGTATGATTGTTTGCTTTGTATGAATGCCTTTGGAATGTTGTATGTTGCCGTGTTGGTCACGTACAGACGGTGAGGAGAACGTTGGAGACCAAGAATTCTTCGACGACCAGCAGGACCAACACGAGTTTGTGAACCAAGGCAAGTATAGCATGGGACCTACCTTGATGCCTATTCACCATTTATTAATTATTCATTTGCATGTGTCTAATTTTGATACCCGTAAGGACATCCTAGTGATTGATTATCCTGTTCCTTGTCTCCTATGGGTTAATTGCATATGGGTAGATTGCTAGTGCTCTAACCGAACATGATCTATTTGATGGTGAATGGTTCTATGGAACTAAAGGTAAAACATGCTTTTATAACAACCGATCCATAGGGCGATGGTGCAAATGACTTTTGATCATATTGCTCTTGGCCCTCCATAAGGACTTATCTGTCGGCAAAAGCGGGACCGACAAAGGCAACCGTGAGGGTCATATGGCTCTCGCTTTAGCTCAATAATAGAACCTTTTCTAGCTTGTTAGAGGTTACCTTTATGTCATAAAAGGGCTTGCCACGTTGGATATAGGATCGCCTCTGTTCCTATGTGTATACCCGCTGATGGATATGTGCCATAGGAAAGGGGTTCCTACATCTGCCGCCAAGGAAACCTAGCGGCCGTAATTTGTTAGAGAAACCTATGAAATGGCTTCATAGTGTACCCCGCCCGCTCACCTTGGCAAAGTGATATGGGAGTAATTAACCCGGGCATATGGGAATCACGACTCGCGGTGAATGTGCACCACCTCTGCAGAGGGTAACAAAGCTGTTATAATCATGCCGTGCTCACGGTCACATGGCGGCGGAAAACTCTGCAGAATAGCTGGATACTTGATGATGATCTTATAAAGTTGTTTAATGATGATATATGGTACACATGACTCGATATATGTTCTTATGAGAATTAAATGGGAGCTTAAGCATAACTTGATAATACTTGAGAATAAAAGCTTGACCTATTAAAAATGCTAAGCTGCAGAAACCGAGTCTATCCTTTTTGAGCTTCATAACCCCATGTTAGCTTGCTAAGTACGGAATGTACTTACACTTGTTTATTTTCTTTACTTGGATAAAAAATCCGGATGGGTAATGGATGACAACGGCTATGAGGATTTCCGGAGGATTATTAGGCTTGTGGTCAACCAGTTGACCTTCCCTCGTGATGACGGCCACGAGAGTTTTATTATCTTTTTATTATTCATTTGTGATGTATAAGACTAAGTTTTATTATAACTCGATGTATGAGACACCGTGATGATACTTTATGTAATTTGTCGACTTGTGTGTGTGATTGATTCACAGGCACACACACGAGTTTTGTGCATTCAATTTTATCCTTAAAATTGGGTGTGACAAATTGGTATCGCGAAGCGTTGTTGATTCAGAGGACGCAAGCCTAGTAGAAACCGGTCGTTTTAAGGTTTATAAGTTTGTCGTAAAAAACCCTTGCTCTATGAACCTTGATATTTTCTTCTCTACTATGTCTCTATCTTTGCTATTCGTCTCTACCTTGGTGCTTATTTTAAAGACTTTGTTCTCATCTTCACTTCTTGGTTTGTTATGCTTTTAGAACTATCTCTCATCACCTTCTTGCGTGATCTGAAGAAGAGTCTTAGGATTGTTACCCCTAGTATAATAAGGACGATAGTATCGCAAGTTGAGTCAAAGATTGAGTTGTGCATCTCTATTGATTGCTGAATTGTCATTATGCTTATGATTGTTTTGAATCTTTGTAATGATTGCAATGATCTTGTTGGGTGTTCCCACAATTTCATTTAGTTATATGCCTAAGGCATAAGGATTAATGAAATAAATAGTCGGGTTTTGGTTTTCTTCTGTTTTCTGTATCCTGACTTTTCGGAGCAGTCTGCACTCTTCGGCTTATATCTCTATTCTTGGACAACCAAAAATGATGAGAAAATTCTGGACAATAGTAGGCTTTAATATATTTCTCTGAGCGCAAGAATCAGCTTGATAGCTATTTTGGTTATGGAGATACGAAAATCACAAGGAGATGCATCTGTGCTATTTGGAATCTGGAGTAGTTTCTGTTGTGTACAGTTTTAGACCAAGTTAACTGCAGAATTTGGAAAAGTGTTCTATAAGGAAGTTGTGGAGAATTTTAAAAGCTTTCCAACGGTATAAGCTACAACTTCATTGGATTAACAGAATAGGAGTTACAGCCGTTTTACAACGCTGCTGTTTTCTGCTCGCGAAGAATTCTAGATTTTTTTTTGTTCTTGCCTATATACAAGAGTATCAATGGGATGACAGAACATCTTGATATTAGTTAGCTCATCTAAAAGGAGATGCAAGCTATACTTTGGTGTCCCCTAATTTATCTTTTCTTAACGGGGTAGCCAAGTTGAAGAATCTGTAAGATGAAGTAGCGTACGTTCTAGTTTGCGCAGCGGAAGCGTGGTGGTACCCAAAGATGTGAGAAAAACTCAGAGTCTCAATGAGGTTTGGTTAAAGGTTCAGCGAAGGTTTATCCAAGATCATCAAGGTTTTGGTAGAGCTACTGGAGAAGCTTTTAAGTTAGTTTGGATCAAGAATCTACAGGACATCTTCACTAAGTTGGTCTTGAGTTGGTGATATCCTCGTTGGAATGAAAATTGATCATGAATTGGAAAAGTGCTATCACTTGGAGAAGCAAAAGTCATGACCCATGCCCTTAGCAACTGAGAATTGTGCTAAGAAGGTTCGGGTGACACCAAGGATTAAGAACGGCATTCCAAGTTTGAGCAGACGATGGAACTACGCGATAAAGTTAAGAAGAATATATAGACAAAGTATCTCTATCTCCTAGCCGACGTCTTCCGAATCTCGAGGACGAGATTCATCTTAAGGGGGATAGAATTGTAACATCCTAAAATTTGCATTCTTTTAAAATTAGTAAATATGATTTATTTAAGCAAATGTGTGTGCATTAAAAGACAGGGAAATAATAAATTTTGTGGAATTAAAATTTAAAAACAAGTTTAGAAACTTTTTGATGCATACATGCTGCTGCATATCATTTTGTGAATGCTTGGAATTTGTTAAAGATTTCAAAAAGAATTGAAAGTTGAATTTAAAAAGGATTTTGGAAAATAGAAGAAATAGAAAAGGAAAGAATCATTTTTCCCTCTCCTTTCTTGAAATCGCCCACTGGCCCCTCTCCCTTTTCCCCTTGCCTCGCAGACCGCACCCTCAGCTCTTCCCTTTCCTCGCCAATCATTGCCCAGCCACAAGGCTTTGTTTCGGCCCAAGAAGCAGTGCTGGCCCACTCAAGGCGCCAACTGTTGCAGCAGGCTTTGTGCCTCGCTACCACCACGACCACTGTTCCCACTGTCGGCGCCGTCTCCTCCTTCCGCAGAATCCAAGGCCATCAAGCCGCAAGCCCTTTAAGCCGCAACCGCCTCCTCGCCCACGTCTTGCGCCATCGTGGAGCGTCGCCGCGCTTGCCTCTCTAAAAGGAAGCCGAGGCCGTCCCGCACCTCTTCGCTGCTGTTCCCCCGCTCCCTCTCGCGTCGCCGTGCCCGAGAGAACCACCGCCTCGAGGTCGCCGGGATCCACCGTCCGCCCTCCGCGTGAACCGCCGACTCCGAGCCGCCGTCGACCCTATTTCTCCCCGCTGTGAGCCTCGCCGTTCTCCCCTCTCTCCCCATTCAATTTATTTCTCGTTTTGTGGTTTGTATGGCCTTGTCGCATGCGCCGGGAAGCTCCTTGCCGCCGGCCATGTCCGCCACCTTGTCAGCCGCGCCCTCCGGCCACCTTCTTGGCCCAGCCTTGACCCCCCACACTCCCCCGCTTCTCCCCGGTGCCCTCAGTTATTCGAACCGTGGCCCCTAGCCCCTGTACCGAGCTCGCCGACGTGTTTCTCATCGCTGGCAATGGAGTGCCGCCGTGGCTGCTACTGTTCCGGCCGGCCACCCTTTCTTCTCTCTCCCCGGATCGATTTCTGGCCGTTCATTTCAAATCCGACGGCTCACGTTAGAAGATACCCCTTCGCGGGTGATTATGCTTAAGAGCCCCTCGGTTTTCAGCAAATAGAACCCGCAGTCCCTAGCGCATTTCCCTGATTACGCTTTCTCGTTTTGAAAACGTAAAGTGCACTGTTCTTGTTCAAAATACGTTTTTAGTATTACAGAAATGCCATTTGAACTGTTTCGCTTATAAAATTGTCGTTTTAGCTCCGAATTGATCCATTCAAATCGCGTTAGCTTCGTAATTTCATAAGCTACATATTAGAACTACTGTTAATCAAGTTTTCAACTTTTAAATTTCATGGTTAGGATTAATTAAATAAAGTGCTATAGGAAAACCCGTTTAATTCATAACTTTCGCGTTTTAGCTCCGAATTTTGTGAACTTCGCGTTGACGTGATCGTAGCGAGACGTAGATTCTTTTCATAAACATTTTGTCTTGTTTTCTACACTGTTGGGTACTGTTCTAACTGTATGATTGTTTGCTTTGTATGAATGCCTTTGGAATGTTGTATGTTGCCGTGTTGGTCGCGTACAGACGGTGAGGAGAACGTTGGAGACCAAGAATTCTTCGACAACCAGCAGGACCAGCACGAGTTTGTGAACCAAGGCAAGTATAGCATGGGACCTACCTTGATGCCTATTCACCATTTATTAATTATTCATTTGCATGTGTCTAATTTTGATACCCGTAAGGATATCCTATTGATTGATTATCCTGTTCCTTGTCTCATATGGGTTAATTGCATATGGGTAGATTGCTAGTGCTCTAACTGAACATGATCTATTTGATGGTGAATGGTTCTATGGAACTAAAGGTAAAACATGCTTTATAACAACTGATCCATAGGGCGATGGTGCAAATGACTTTTGATCATATTGCTCTCGGCCCTCCATAAGGACTTATCTGGCAAAAAAGTGGGACCGACAAAGGCAACCGTGAGGGTCATATGGCTCTGGCTTTAGCTCAGTAATAGAACCTTTTCTAGCTTGTTAGAGGTTACCTTTATGGCGCTAAAAGGGGCTTGCCACGTTGGATATAGGACCGCCTCTGTTCCTATGTGTATAGCCACGATGGATATGTGCCATAGAAAAGGGGTTCCTACATCCGTCGCCAAGGAAACCTAGCGTCAGTAACTTGTTAGAGAAACCTATGAAATGGCTTCATAGTGTACCCTCGCCTGGCCACCTTGGCAAAGTGATATGGGAATAATTAACCCGGGCATATGGGAATCACGACTCATGGTGAATGTGCACCACCTCTGCAGAGGGTAACAAATCATTATAATGGTAGTGCTCACGGTCTGGCTGAGCGGCCCGGAAAACTCATAGAATAAGCTGGATACTTGATGATGATCTTATAAAGTTGTTTAATGATGATATATGGTACACATGACTCGATATATGTTCTTATGGGAATTAAATGGGAGCTTAAGCATAACTTGATAATACTTGAGAATAAAAGCTTGACCTATTAAAAATGCTAAGCTGCGAGAAACGTAGTCTATCATTTTGAGCTTCATAACCCCATGTTAGCTTGCTAAGTACGGAATGTACTTACACTTGTTTATTTTCTTTACTTGGATAAAAATCCCGGATGGGTAACAGATGACAACGGGTATGAGGATTTCCGGAGGATTATTAGGCTTGTGATCAACCAGTTGACCTTCCCCGTGATGACGGCCACGAGAGTTTTATTATCTTTTATTATTCATTGTGATGTATAAGACTAAGTTTTATTGTAACTCTGATGTATGAGACACCGTGATGATACTTTATGTAATTTGTCAGCTTGTGTGTGTGATTGATTCCTGGGCACACACGAGTTTTGTGCATTCAATTTTATCCTTAAAATTGGGTGTGACAACAACCATATGCCAGGATAGGGCATCCTATGCCTGTTAAGGTATAATCTTCTCAGGGAATATCATAGAATTAAACTTCCTTGGCCTTGTTTAGTTATTCATAAAATATTGAATGGTGGTTTAATAGATAAGTGTCGCGGAAATGCGTTTGTTGCGTTGGATTTGAGGTCATACAAGAAGGGATCGAGTTCGGAACGATGATATACGTGATAGATTAGAGGTAGCACCAATTGAAGAAAAGCTTGTCCAACACCGGTTGAGATGGTTTGGACATGTCCAACGGAGACCTCCAGAGGCACCGGTGCGTAATGGAATCCTAAGCCAGGATAATAACGTGAAGAGAGGCAGAGGAAAACCGAAGTTGACTTGGGTAGAGGCAATAAAAGGAGACTTGAAAGGATGGAATATACCCAAAGACTTAGCCTTAGATAGGAGTGCTTGAAAAACAGCTATTCACGTGCCTGAACCTTGATTGCTTCTGCTGGGTTTTAACTCTAGCCTACCCCAACTTGTTTGGGACTTAAAGGCTTTGTTGTTGTTGTTGATTGAATGGTGGTTCAAGTTAAACAATGGCAGACATGACATACACAGCGTCATTTCTCTGACTATTATGGTTGCAGACATTGACAATGGGTTAGAAACAGCTGATGATTGTATGTGTGTTGTTTAAGGGAAGATGTTAGCGAGAAAAGTCCAGTTATAGCTTTACAAAAAAAAAACTTACTTGATATTTACTCTTTCTTACTATGTCTTCAACTGCTAGCTAATGCTCTTGATATTCATCCTTTTTGGATAAGCTGTCTACCATCAACTTGGATAGACATGTCCTATGTGACTTGCTTCTGTTTACCTGATGTCATCGTTGGCTGATACAGATACTACATTAAAAAGTGATGAAATGTTCAATATTCTTGCATAAAATTCAGCTATGGTAGTGACAAATTTATCTATGTACCAGGTTGCTCAAAGACGCTTCAAGTCTTGTTTTGATGAGCATTCATTCGGCTGGACTTATTGTGGGTCTCACAATTTCAGTCCGGCTGCATGGGGACAGCCTCTATCTCCTCCCTCCAAAGCAAATCCTAGCGAAGCCAGATCAGCACCTTCTGGTCCAAGGCTGCACATTTGCAACTATGAGCTCGGCATCATACTCATTGCTCCGCCACCAGGCATGTCAAAGCATGCAAGTGAAAGTAGGCACAGGATCGAGGGCATCGTCCTGCCGTTTGTTGTCCCTCCACCGCGATATAAGGGGAGTGATAGGCCAGCGACTCGGCTGGCCATGCGAGAGGCTGTGGCTGAGGCTTGTGTTCTGCAGGGTAACGGTGTTGTAGATTTGTCAGAGGATACTGACGAAGATGTGCCAGATGAAGACGATGAGCAGGTGGTTGAGCTATCTGATTGTTCTCAACAAGAGAAGGAAGAAGAGAAGATTTATGCAGAGACGCTATGGGGGCAGGTAGATTCTTCAGAGAGCCAGGAGTGAAGATCGCGTCCAGTTCTTGATGCAGTCCCATGGATCTATTTCGCCCTGATAGTTCAATGGAGAGGGGTTATAAAGAGAGTACAGTACCAAAGGTTGATATGACAGACATGTTTGATAAGCTGTTGTTGGAAGCATCCGGATTCGCATATTTCAAGCGAACTGAAGTTTGTGAAAGACTGTTGTTGTATAGTCTGACGACCAGAAAGAGAAAGGTGGCCTGAGCCACGATTCTTCATTATCCCATTTTTCATGTTTCAGATTACATTTATGGTGTGTAGATATCATGTCATGTTTTCATGTATTTCATTTTTTTAGGAATGCATCCTTGTATTGGAAAACATGATGGCTTGCTCATTCATCTTATGAGAGACAAATGTATACATGATCTGCTGAATGAATAATTACATACTGAAATGAAGATGTGTGATATTCATTTTGCAGCTTATCATTCTCCTATTTCTATCTATTACTTTATATATATGTATATTCTAACTTTTTGAGTTATAATAAACTTATAATTACTTTATTTACATATACCTATTTTGTCCAGTCCCATTCGTTGCAAATAAACAGCATCCAAATATCCCAGCCGTCCAATCGGATGTGGACCAGACGTCATATTTTTCCCGTGGTTCGTCGTTTACTGGTTTCCGAGCAGAAATCCGCAGGAAAACAAGCGAGCGACGTGGCAGCGGCTAGCGGGACGCCTCACTCCAGTAGTCCAGCTCCAGGCTCCAGCAGACCACAACCACCGGCAACGCGAAGCAAGCAGCCCCACGCGGCCACGCTCTGCGCCACCACCTGCCGGACGTTCCCGGCTCGCCGGCGCCGTTGCGCCCTCGCGCTCACACCTCCGCCAGCTCAGGTCCATCGAGCGGAGAAACCCATGGCCCCCTCGCCGCTGCTCGTCCGGCCGCCGGCGATGGTGAATTCACCCCTTCCGCCTCCCCGATGCGCGGCCACGGTTGCAGCGGCGCCGGCGGTTCGGACGGCTCCCGCGGCCCCATTCTCTAGGTTATCTTATGCTCCCCCTGGCCCCTGCTGGCCCCTCTCACCTGGCGCATGCTCTCTCCTCGTTTCCTGCAAAAATTCTTGGTGACATGACATGGTTTCTCTGGATCGCGTAGGCTCCGTACCAAGTGTAGGTTCGCCGCGTCGGATGTGAGAGAAGACTACTCATCCACTCCGATAGATATTGTCGCTGATGTGAAGACGGAGAAGGCATGGGTTTCCGCAGCTCAAGTTCTCTAACATTCAGCTTTTGTTAGGTTATTAAACCGATTTCCCCCCACCATTCTGAACTGTTTCTTGGCGGTTGCAGATTGTGGTGTTGGGAGGAAGTGGATTCGTTGGCTCTGCGATCTGCAAAGCTGCTGTCTCTAAAGGCATTGAGGTTGTGAGCTTCAGCAGGTACTTCTTTTGCTCTTCCCTGTGATGAACATTTCTGTGATGTATATATCCTGTAGAAGCAAATAGGTGATATATAAATCAATTCACTATGCAGCAGTTGCAACTTTCACTATTTTCTAGCATAATTTAAGTTTAGGTTCTTCATCTATTGATTTCTTTAGCAGCCCCTTTATTTTATTAAATTGGGTCAATAATCTCTGTTTTTGTGGTAATGAAAAATGAGAGGTGGATACAGTGTTCTGGGTACCAAACCTGCATTATGTAGAAATTTACCCATTCTGCTTGATTGTGTGTTGATGGGCAGGTCAGGAAGACCATCTTACTCTGATCCCTGGGTTGATCAAGTCAATTGGCTAGCAGGTACTCTTATAGTATGTCGTTATAGGAGTTTGATTAGTAGATTTTACTCCTCACGTTAGTTAACTGCTTTACTTCCCCAACCTGTTGTGTCTAGTGTGTTAATGTTGATGGTTTGTCTCCCAAATTATACCTTTATCAAGTGATTGAGGATACAACTGAATGGAGAATGAGAATAATAAGATTCATATCCAGAGTAATAGCTGTTCTTTAAGAAATGTATTCTGTATGATCCATGTTGTACTTGTCTTCGACAAACAAAATTTTGTATTGACATCATTCTGTCATGCTGTATTATGTATGATCCCTGTTGTACTTGTAGTCAACAAACAAAATTTTGTATTGTCATCATTCTGTCATGCTTTGTTTGGGATATTCAAATAAACTGTACAAAGGAATTTATTTAAGTTTATACAACATTCTATTGATGTTCTATTGCTTCTGAGTTCTGAGATAAGACATATATGCATTGACATACATTGATTGTTGCAAAATAATGTAACCCTGTACATAAGACTGTTTCTTACTTTAGCCTTGCTCACTGGCTTACTGCATGGCTCTTCATTCATAAAAAACTGCTTTAACAAAGTACAACAGAGAATAAACTGGATTTCCTGTTGGCACCTTGTTCCTGCAAATATGTGGAAGGCCCACATGGCGATAATCTACTTTCAAGAATCAAGAGTCTGCGATTTACATGTTGTCTGGCACTCTAATATTCAGTTAAGCACCTTAATGTGATGTAGGAGATGTTTTCTATGCAAGATGGGATGAAGTATTCGTTGGGGCTACTGCTGTTGTGTCTACCCTTGGAGGGTTTGGCAATGAAGAACAAATGAAAAGGATAAATGGTGAGGCAAATACCATAGCAGTAAACGCTGCAAAAGAATATGGTAAGTATTACGTAGTGCACTACAACATTGATGCCATTTTGTATGCTTTATGCTCTATAGACAAATTTTCATGAGATTGATGTGACTGAACTAAGATTGTTCAAATCAAACTATAGTAGTCTGTAACTTCTCAAGTGTCAGGTACATCTAGTGTAACGACAAAGTTTTTAGTTGTAGAATTTTTGTTAGAGAACTTGCTTTCTGGATTTAATCTTCTCAAGGAATGACATCAAAAAGAAAGAGGTGGATTGTTGTTTTACCATATCCTTTCCTTTTGGATTGAAATAAATATATTCATGGGTTCATTTGCAGGAGTCCCGAAGTTCATTTTAATCTCTGTACATGATTACAATCTTCCATCCTTTCTTCTTACCTCGGGTTACTTCACTGGTAAGAGAAAGGCGGAATCTGAAGTCCTTTCCAAATACCCAGCCTCAGGTTAGAAATACTTCACACCATTTATCGTCAGGTTTTTCTCTCGAATTTATATATTCTTGCCATATATTGGACCTGCTTTTCTTTTACAGGTGTTGTGTTGAGGCCAGGCTTCATTTATGGTAAAAGGAAAGTAAATGGCTTTGAGGTACCGCTCGACACTGTTGGACAACCATTGGAGAGGTTGCTCTCCTCTGTTGAAAATTTCACCAAACCATTGAGCTCACTGCCTGCCTCTGACCTAATCCTTGCACCCCCTGTGAGCGTGGACGATGTTGCCTACGCGGTAATCAACGGAGTCATAGATGACAGCTTCTTTGGGGTGTTCACCATTGAACAAATCAAGGAAGCTGCAGCCAAGGTAAGAGTGTGAATCTGTGGTCTTGTTCCCCGGTCTCTGAATGTATTATAGGTGGAAAGTTCGTAAACTCAGCAGTAACTCATGATCCTTGTGTTCTTTCTTTCTTTCTCCCTGAATCTTTGACCATAGTCAATAGTTCAAAAGTCAGTGCAGCATTTTTTTTTTTTCTGCTGGAATTTTCTAGCACTTGAGACTTAAGAGCTAACAAAACTCCGTATGTAGTACCGTGGGTCACATAATTGTTACGTTGGTTCACAATCTTGCTGGAGGTGAGCGGCATGAGCTCACAATCTTGTGAATGTGACATTAGACCCATTTTCAACAACCTGCACTTCGAACCATGTTGATGTTTTCACCAGATGGTTTCCCACAAAATGTTTTAAGTGTCAATCATGTGTATCATTGATCAGATCAACTCAACTAAAAAAGACGCTATTCACAAAAGAACGACCCTATGTTCACGTGAATCCAACATGCCAAGTAATTGACTTAGACAATTAGACATGATGGGGAATGCGGATCCCGGCCTGCGTGTATCATTTATTAAGGCTCTTTTGCCCTTCCTCCAGCCCGGCCAGCGGCCATGATGGGGAACAGATGTTCATGCAGTGCAAATCTTTAGTGGCAATCGGCAGCAGCTGTCCTGCTGATCGACCTGCCAGGTCAAATGGGTGGAGAATCGAGGGCTACCCTACCTCATGACACATTGATACATCACACATGCACCGGTCGTTGACTCGCTGGCGATGAGACTTCAGGCAGTGCAGGGCTGCAGGCGTTGCCACCGAGCGGCATCATGGCAAATCCGAGCGATGAGCAGCACTGCAGCAGGTAGGTTTTCTATGGGCTGAATGGCTAATGCATTCTATAGGGAAAGTGAACGTGAAACACTGGGCAGTTCTCGACAACGTCGTTGAAACTGAATGAAAGATTTGCTGTGACCATGACAGTGGAACAGAGCAGAACAGCTTCAGTTCACATGATCATGCCAACGGCAGGCAGATAAAGGGCGACAGCACATCTGCGACTCATGAAGCATTTCAAAATTTCGAGTTTTCAACCTGGTGCATACACGGGCCAATCACGGCAGATACGAACGCAGTACGACTAGTAACAGGAGCACTACTTTCACCACCACAGAAACTCCACCACGTTTATTCGGTTGGACGGATTTGGCTTATAAGCCATGGCTTATCAGCTAATGAACGATATTTTTCTCTCACATTAAACCAGCCGACGGTTCTCTCACATTATAAGTCAAACCAGCCCAATCGAACGTGGCGATGCCACGTCTGACCGACCACTCTCGCGTCGCGCCTACTACTAGCTAGTACGGCTTGAGGCAGTCGTAGAGGCGGCGATGCTCCGACGGCCAACCAACAGCAGCCTCCCCCGCCGCTGCTGCGGCCGGCGACTGCAGCGCGCTCGCAGTTGGGGATCTGACGCTGGACGGCGACGCGCCGGTTGGCGTCAGGCACTGAGCCGGCGCCCTCGGGCTCTCCCGGCTTGCCAGCAGCGCCTGCCGGGACGCGGCGTCGGGGTTGCCCTCCACCCGCAGCATCTGCAGCTGCCGCCGCCTCTGCTCCCTCCTCACCTCGTTGCGTTTGTTCACGTAGTCCTCGTGGGTGAACACCTCCATCCTCTTCTCGATCTCACTACTACCACACAGCCCACTGTGAATTACTACTGCTGCTGCACACTATCATTCATCAAACTATCCTATCCAAGATCCTAACTGGAACACAAGCACAGAGAGGAGGAAGAGGGAGTGCTGCGGTGAACTGCACTTGTATGTATAGCGATTCATCCAGATCCAAGGTGTTGTTAACCATGGAGGTCACTGTCAGTCGCTTTTGCCTTTAACCAATTTCACAAGGCAGCTGCCATTAGTCCATGCCAAGTGTGAAGTCCACAATGGCGCAAAAATAAAATGCACGCCATTTTTTTACCAAATTACCAAAAGGTCCAGTGCTACATTGCTTGCCTGGCTGCTTCTGGAAAAATAAGAGAGGCCTTTCTAATGCCATTTCCCATGTCTCTCTTCCTCGGTCACATCTACCAGGACGTCGCTGTCATTGATGCACAAAAAAAAAACCCCGCTAGAATTGGAGGATTAGTGGCTGGCGTACTTTGGCAGAGCAAGACAGCGGTGTATTCCAGGTTAGACTCGGCCGCGGGACCCTGTCCCTATCCACGCTCCACGGGGGATTTTCAGTGCAGAAGATTGAGAGATGGTTGCCTGCTCGCAGCGGCATGGAATTGTGGACAGAAAGCACAAAGGAGCTAGAGGTCTGTGGTATGTGCGCTTAGATTCATCACGCGCCACATAATATCTTCGAATTAGTGGCTGGTGATATCAGCAAATCCTCTGCACTGGACTGGTTTTTGCATGGTTTCCAAATTCTAGTCCACATGGACCACATCTCAAATGTTTTCCCTTTTATTTTTGGAAATATAAACCTTTGACAATATTGTCGGACTAGAAAACCATAGACTTCAATTCAAGCAAGTTCATACCATGAGTCATAAATTTACGATTGATGACAGAAACAACAAAAATACTTAGCAGAGAACGATTGGCAAAAGGAAACTGAAACGATCTACCACTCTGCTCATGGACTCATTAGCTCAAGTACGAGCCTCCATGTTTGATTCATGTACAAAAGTAGGTCAAATTCATGTGCACCTTGTGATTGAACAAAAGGTTTTGTTCAATTCCCAAATTTCAAAACAATATATACATTTTTATTCGGTTTATTGACTACCACACCATTCTCAACAAAAAAAAAACCTTGTAATTTGAAACAGACACGTATGCAAACACCCACAAAAATTTACCAGCTGATAGCCCGTCTCTCTAGCTCTCCATTCTTTCACAAGGAAGTTGATGCAGTCATCGTCCTCTGTGCATTTCCAAGGATGATAACAATGACAGTCACATCATCGTGGTACTTTCTCCTACTCCCAACAGGTATCCTCATCAATTCTTCGGCTGTTAAAGCTGGGAAAATAGAAAGAAAGCGATTAGGAGTTGCTGAGTTAGCATTGATGCAGGTTGATCCGAAATGATTTCAAAGATGCTGATTACAATGGGGAAAAATGATACAAAACTATATCAAACAAATCCTGATGCTTCTAATATAATATGGAAAACGAATTGTGCAGATGACTCATAGATTAATGATCCGCAAGGCAATAGCCCTCTTAACTGTTTGATATTTCAATAAAAAAAAATTCAAAATATAATTTGGAGGGTACCTGCTTCCTTGGCTGCTTTGAGTATAAGTTGCTCGATGAGGTATTTTGCAGGATCCCCCATTGGATTATCATGCATAAATTGATAAACCAACCGAACAACTTCATCATTACTGAAGAAATCAAATAAGCCATCACTACCAAGCACAGCTTAACAAGTCATCATCTGTAACTTTGTGACTCAATGTGTGTGGATTTGTGTAAACATATGGAGGGCTGCTCAGATCACGGACTCGTAAAATACCCATCAGTGCATCATTGAACTTCCTCTGCAAATTGATCAAAAAACAATGGTATTAATTACAACTGTAACAATGATACAAATTTTATTCACTTATCCAAGAATAATATGTCACCTGCTTTAGATAGCCAACTCCAAAGGCACGAGTAACCTTCAGCTTTCCTTTTATTTTGTTACCCCTGACAACTGAAGAATCGTCGGGATGATCAGCTAAAAGTCTTTGGTACTCCAAAGGATTTTCAAGTGAGTGGGTCTCTGTCAGCTGAGTAGTCTTCAAAGCACCATTTTCTACATATGGCATGGAAGCAAGCACAGCTCTACTGTCCCCCATATTTAAGATGCACAGATCTGTTCCATGAAGAAGAAGAACCAGAACACAAGACCCTACTGAAACTAAATCTGGTCTATCATCCATCTCTTGTTCAACCATGCATAAAAAGTCATTCTCAGCTTGCTCAACAGCAGTAGAAAGGCAATTCAGCACACCAGCTCGAAATGTTTCAGAAAATTTTATGTCTTCATTTTCTGAATTTCTCATGGCTAGTGTTAACTCGCTTTTAAGACCATTGAGAGAGCTTTCTGATGAATTGTATAAACCATTTTGTTGCTTTATCCGATTCTCCAGCAGGTACAAGTAATATACTATGTTATCATATAGAGTTACCGCAAGAAAATCAGCTGCATCCCTCCCATTAAACCCATCATATATTCCACAAATCAGCCATCCATTTTTCTCTGAGCACACAGCTTGGACTCTATCCTCTCCAGCAGCTCCGCCAGCCATTTTCACCTCTGTATTAGTCAGAAAATTGGATGATATGGTTGTTGGGGCACTGGACCTCCAAAGATTTTTACTGATCTCAAATATAGAGCTCTCAGTTGACACAGGGCTGCCTTGTGAGGTGGAGAATGAGTCCAATCTTGACATTGATGGAGAAGAAACAATTTTTCTAAAGGCATTTGGAGAATCTAGTTCTGGTAAAATTTCTTCACCAATAAGACCATTGCAAATATTTGTATTTGCCAGTGTAAAATTTGCACTAATAGCAGCACCAGATAAACAAGTAAATGAGCCATTTCGTGGCCCTATCATGGTATTAGTCCCAAATATGTTCTTAGGAGAAATGCCATTCCCATGATCATTTTCAGGAGAAAAGCTCTGATAAGAATCACAATGGTATCCAAAGCTCACATTGAGATTGCTACAACTCCTGACAAGCATATCTTCTTCCTCAGAGCTGATGTTGTGATCGCTAGTGTCCTTATAAAACAGTTCTACGTCCACCATGTTTTTCTACAACAGTATAACACCAGTGCAACGTAATACTGCTGGAACACTTTGTTTTCTATAGGTTCCAATGCTATTCAAATGCCATGCTAAATACTGCTCCCTTTATACTTGAACGGAAATGCAAACCAAACCTGCAATACTAAGCACAAAGTATTTCAGAAAATATTACCTAACTAATGATCCGAATACACCTCATTGCTTGTAAAAGAACAAAAAAGGGTCATGTGCTATTTGATAAGCTAATAGCAAGGTGATTGTAAATTAGTATGTTCCAGCCTACTAAATCTGTAATCTGTGCACAAGAATTGCAAAGGATGGCAGCTCAACAAGGCAGAGGGCTGCTTCTCTAGTTCTGGTCATAGTATGGTTGTGATTGCAGTACAATTGATCCTCTGTTTTAATATAAGTATATATGACAATTCACAGGGTTCAAATCCGGGTGATCATCTATTTAGATGCTTGTGAGTTTAGTGGTCGTGTGCATCCCTAGCCAGTGCAGAGGCTAGAAGTTGACTCCCTTCATCTAAATAATGAAGTATTCCTTCCTGCTAACATGGTACTACCTACATCCCTAAAAGAATGCAATTTTAGGTTTGAACCAAGTTTAAGGCCAATAGTATCAACATTTATTACTTCAAATAGATATAATATGAAAATATATTCCATGATGTATCTAATGTTAATCATTTGGCATCGTAAATATTAATATTTTTTTGTATAAATTTTGCTAAATTTGAGATGAATTGATTAAAAAGAACACTAGAACTGCATTCTTTATAGGATGGAGTAAGTAAGTTTGTTTGACTATTTTTCCACCTGGATTTAAGAGCGCGGAAATAACATATTAGGTGCCAATCGCCATTAATAAAATAAGAGAACTCAAGTTTGACTTGTGCAGGCTGTAATATTCGCCTGTTCCCGCATAAAAAAAATTATATGAGGAAATCAAAGGCCACCAGGCTACAGCCTCCTCCACCTTGAATTGTACAAACCTACCCTCTTTAGTTCTTATCAAAAGTGGATACACCGGTTCTAAACTCTGACAGTACTTGCTGCTAAGCAAGCAGATATGACCCACCGGACACAGTTTGCGAAGAAATATGACTGAGTTCTACAAGATCCAAATACAACAACTGAAGAAAAGAAGGAAAATGATAGCCTCCCAATCAAGAACAACATCGTTCGGAGTCAGAGCGTAGAGAGTTGTACTCTTGAGCAAGACATGTAGGGGAACAGAGAGAACACAATAACCTGAAGTGAGAAGGGGTTGCTTCGCATACGACCGGAGCACACGGCAGCAGCTAAATGAACTTCACCGCAGCGGCTGTGGCCAGTGTTCCCACAGAAACTAACCTTCTTCTTGGCGTTCACCTACGCAGCAGCACAACAACACAAGAGAACGGAACACACATGAGAAGAACGATCAGACAGACAGGCAAAAGCAACCAGAGGCACAGAGACGTACAGATGCATCCATCTAAGTTCAGAGAGATGGGAACCGGGCCAGGCGACGCAGCCCCTGATCTCCTCCCCCCATTCCTGAGCCCAACCCCGGCCCCAAGCGCGCAGCAAGGCAGGAGACGCGGGCAATTTGCGTCAGGAAAAGCGCCGGCGCCGCCCGTTCTTGAAAATGCCCTATCGCAGCAGAACAGAACAGAACACGAATCAAGAATCAGCATACCGCGCGCAAGTCGAGTGAGATTATAGTTGCAGTTGCGTGTACAACTACATACGCATCTACAGAACGCGGACCAAGGGAGGAGAGGGGAGGATTCGCACGCTCACCTCTCCGCCAATGACCAACACCGAGCCGCAATCCGGGAATAGCCGAGCAAGTCGAGGCGGAGTGGCAGGAAGAGACAGCCGCGGTGCGGTGCGGTGCGGTGCAGTGGAGATGGGGGACGGAAATTTGGTGGAAGGTGTGGGCTGCGGCGAATATATTGCGGGATTGGGGTTGGGGGTGGTGGCCTGGTGAGGGAGAGGGAGAGGGAGAGAGAGGGAAGCAACAGACTCACCTGGTTTTTCTTCTTGTTTTGATTTTTTTAGGTTAGATCTGACTGCTTCCTGCCTGTGATCTGATTGGATCTACCAAATCTAACCATGGCCATGTTGCGTAGCTATGGTACACTATTTTTCTCTTTCAACAAATTAATCATACAAATCAGTACAATCGGCTTATAGACTAGCCGAACAAGACCCATGTCACTAGCCACCACGATAATGACACTGTGGCTTGTGCTTCGCCCTTTTGTGCGGCCGGAGTAGAAACTAGGGTAAGGTGAGTAGGTTTACCCATGATTGGACCCAGAAACCATTTCAGCTTATCAAGATTATACAAATTAGTGAACTATTCCAACTGAGAATCATTTTAGGGACTCAGTCCAAAGAAACCGAACGAGCCCTAAAGCGTGTTTGCGTAGGAAATGGCGCCCGCCGTGCGTTTATCCCTAGCGGCTGGTGCTCGCGTGGGAGGTAGGGCCTGGCACTTTGAAACCTGAACAAAAAAAAGTTCGAATCGGACCTGAATCAAACCAAAATATCGGTTTCTCCGTTTCATTCAAGTTCGGTTTTAATACTTGAGAAGAAGCTCAGTGACAGAGCTAGGAGCAACTTTTATGAGGGATCAATTTGCCTAATGCTATAGCAATTAGTCACTAATCACAAATTTGATGCTAATTAATACCTAAAAACACAGCAAAATATATCAAGTAGACTCTATTAAATACAAGTTATAATTTTAATAGTCACTTCTAGTATACTATATAGGCTATATAGCAAATAGCTATTTGGATTAATATGAAAATAACTGGAAGAAAAATAGCAATTGAATATTGATTATTAGCCTACAGCTACTACTCATGCTGCAATAACGGGGGAGGGGGGCAAGGCTCAGGTTGGCCTAACCTTATCTCCACCGGTGTATCGATTATCGGCTTCTACTTCGATTTCCTTAATCCAATCAGGAAACCAAGAAACGGATCGCATTTAGCACCGAGAACAAGATTCCTCTACAGACTGCACTCCGTAGCGCACAGTAGCAGCCCCAAGATATCACCATACATAAGTGATAGCCGTCGGCATCCCCCTAGACGCCATAGCCCACAATACACATTCCACTCCTTGTCCAACCCTTTCCTTAACCCTATCACCTCATGTCCTCCTTGCCAACGACGACGACAGTCGCAGTAGTGGGTGAAAGGGTCGAGATGGCGGACTAGAGGGGGTGAATAGTCTTTTCTAAAATTAATCGTGTCGGCTAACCGATATAAATGCGGAATTAAAACAATCGGTCTAGTCAAAACTACACCCCTCTATATATGTTCACTAGCACCTTGCTAAGATACCAATTATGCAACAAAGGTGCCGGGCTAGCTAGAGCTCTCCTAAACAATTCTAAGAGCAAGGTTACACAAACCTATGCCACTAGTATTTTAAGCAACAAGAGAGCTCCTACACATGCTAGTAAGCAAAAGCACAAAGCTAACTATGCTCACTAGCAATGCTTAATAACAAGGCAACCAATGCCTAATTAGAGAGCGCAAGTACTTAGCTACACAAACTAAGCAATGTGACTAACAAGGTTACTAAAACCAAATTAGCCACGTAAGGGAGCTACTTCTATGCTACACAAGCAAGAAGGTAATTAGCAAGCTACACAAGCTATCTAATTACAAGAGCAACTACACAAGCTTAATATGTATAAAAGTAATTACAAGCTTGTGTAATGGGGATGCAAACCAACAGGAAGAATAAGGTTGATACGATGATTTTTCTCCCGATGTTCACGTGTTTGCCAACACGCTAGTCCCCGTTGTGTCGACCGCTCACTTGGTGGTTCGGCGGCTAATTAGCATCACCCGCTAAACCCGCACGTCGGGCGCCGCAAGAACCTACCCCTTGAGTGAGGGTAGCTCAATGACACGCTTTACTAGAGTTGCTCTTCGCGGCTCCCGCGGGGCGAGCACAATGCCCCTCACAATCACTTCTCTGAAGCGCCGCACAAGCTTCTTGCGGGCTTCGACGGAGACCACCACCAAGCCATCTAGGAGATGGCAACCTCCAAGAGTAACAAGCACCACCGGCTTGCAACTCGATCACATAGTGCCACTCGATGCAACCTCATGATGCAATCGCACTAAAATCGCTCACTCACACAATCGAATGATCACTATCAAGTATATGTGTGATGGAGGGCTCCCAAGCACTCACAAGCATGGACACTAAGTCTTCTTAGGTGCTCAACACCAGCCATGGCCGAGGGCCACTTCTATTTATAGCCCCAAGGGCTAAACTAGCCGTTACCCCTTCACTGGGCAAATGTCGGGACGACCGGACGCTCCGGTCCGATCGACCGAACGCTGGACCTCAGCGTCCGGTCGTGCGATGCACGCCACGTGTCCCCTCCTTCAAACGATGTTCGCTGGATTTCAACGGCTACGTAGTTGACCGGACGCTCCGGTAAAACTGACCTGACGCTGAAGCCCCAGCGTCCGGTCGTTTCCAGTAAGCTTCCCGAGGCGTATTTCTTCGACCGGACGCTCCGGTCCACCTTGACCGGACACAGACCAGCGTCCGGTGCAATACCCTCGGTACTGTGTAGACCCATCAGTTTGACCGGACACACGCTGCCAGGGTCCGGTGCTTTCAGACCCAGCGTCCGGTCAGTTGACCGACGCCAGCGTCTTCGCGATCAACTCGTTTTCACTTCTAACTTCTTCACCCTTGCTCCAATGTGCCAACCACAAGAATTTGCATCCGGCGCAATAGAAATAGGCATTCTATTTTCCCGAAAGCGCCGAGAGGGACCCAAACCCATCTCAACCCTGCAAACACCACCCCCTTTATAAATGTGCCAACCCCACCAAGTGTACACCACCATGTGTATGTGTGTTAGCATTTTCACAATCATTTTCCAAAGGATTAGCCACTCAACTTGCTACGCCACTCGATCCTAGCAACGATGCAAAGTTAGATCACTCGAGTGGCACTAGATGACCGATATGCAAACAAGTTTGCCTCTCTTGATAGTACGGCCATCTATCCTAAACCCAGTCATAAACTTCTCTACACACCTATGACCGGTGAAATAAAATGTCCTAGGTTATACCTTTGCCTTGCGTATTCCATTCCATCTCCTCCAACGTCGATGCAACACATGCACCAACACGATCAACAATGATATGATCCACTTCATATCATCACGTGATCATATTGGTTCATCGATCTTGACTTCACTTGCTCTTCACCGTTGCCATCGTCCATCGACGCCGAGTCTTGCTTAAGCTTCACCGCCACGCGGTCCATCACTCCAAAGCCTCCGACTTGCCCTTCACGCTTGCAACCGGTCTATCAAGCCAAGTCTTTGTCTTGATCTTCTCCACCTTGATCACATGACTCAATGTCATGTCTCATTCGCAATAAGCTCCTTCATCATCACATGTGTGAGCTTTGCAACATCTCCAAGCCATTGTCGCCTTCATGGCATATGTTGCTCACACACATGTACCTGTGGACTAATCACCTGTGTATCTCACATAAACACAATTAGTCCACCTAGGTTGTCACTCAATTACCAAAACCAAACAAGGACCTTTCAGTGGGCCACGGATGGCTCGATCCACGTCACCCCGTCCGTATGCATACTAGACACTAATGTTGTTGTATGGGTGTCTGCGTGATCAGTGTAGGTTCTAAAGTTGATGTTGATATTCTTTGACATCCTCTCTCTACCAGGCTAGCAAAATGTATTTTCATCCTTAAATAGTTTTTTGAATTTTCAACTTGTATATGGGTTGAACCGAAAAACAAACCAAACCTACACCAAACTTGTCAGTTTTTAATTTTGTAACTAACCGATTGACTCTTGATTTCTGAGAAACGAAGCTTACGAAAACCAAACAATAAACTGGACTAATTTTTCTATTTGAATCAATTGCCCACTCCTAGTTGGAGCTATGATCAAGTAGATCTCACGACACGGGTTGACCATTGTGCCATCAAACTACCCAACATGCACAATTTTTTGGTTGTTATTCCTAGCATCTAAACCTAACATTTTGGCATAGGGGGCTGAATAGCATGGTATCTCACGCGAGTGGCACAACATGGTGGTTCCAACTCCGATGGCGGCCCCATCCCCATGGTCAGATCTGGTTTCCTCGAGTGCAAATCTAATGTGATGTTGAGCTTAGGCTGCGACCATAGGCACATGCTGGCAACGTGTGTGTAACACCCCGGTGTTATGACCAGCATTTAGACACTGCAAATCATGCATATTATGCATCATCAAGCATCCTAATCATGTAAATAATAACTGAAACCCTGCTTCGAAACATTTGAAACATGCTCGTGAAACATGAATGTTGCATACACTTGTTTAGAGTTGTGTTTGCCCAAATTATGCTTGCTAGGTTAGTAAAACATGTTTGGCTATGATTGTAAATCACCTAGAATTATTTAGCGTAATTTTTGGAGCAAATTTTGTATTCAAGTTATTGCCAAATTTTGCTTTAAAAATAACTCTCCAAAATTAGGGTTTTGAGTAAAAATTGACTTTTATTTTATAATTCAAAATCTAGCAAGAATTGGACTTTGGTCATAAAAGCAAAGTTGTAGAGGATTAAATTCTAAGCAATTTTTATTTTTGGGACATTTTCAAAAGATGTCATTTTCTTGCTCAAAATGATATTTGAAAACTGGTATTTGAAAATTTCTTAAAAATAGAAATTGAGAAAAATGTTTTCTCCTTTCGCGGGCCGTCGCCTCCCTTCTCGGCCCATGGCCGGCTCAGCCCGGCCTGTCGCGCCGCCCCCGCTTCGCCAGGCGCCTGCGTTCGGCCCCATCCTAAGCGCTGTCGCTGGCTATTGGCTCTGCTGCTCACACGTGCCTGCTGCGTCGCGTCCCGACCGCGTCAGAGCGCGACCGGCAGCGTGGCGACCATCTTGCCATGACGCCGCCATGTGTAGCCACGGCCTGCCTCGCCCTCCACACGCGCGCCTTGTTCTGCCCGACCACGCTGCCTCCTCCTCATTCCTCCTCCGCTCTCTCTCAGACGCGGCGGCCAAGAGCTCCCACGCACGCGCCACGAGGCTCGCCATCGCGCGCTTGCTTGCGCCACGGCCGAGCAGATACCCTCCCACGCCTCCATTCCTCGATTCCCGCGCAACAAGCTCCGCCTAGCATCCCTGCCCGCTTGCGCTCGCTTATGCATTGTCGTCGAGGTAAGGACCAAGCTTCGATCGCCTCCTTCCTCTCCGTGAAAGTTTGCCCGCGGCCAGTGGTTTCATCACGCCGCTGCCCACCTCCACCATCCCGGGCCGGTGCGGTTTCGGCATGGCGTGCGCATCGCCGGCACCACCGCCGCCATCGAAGGCTCGCTGGCCACGGTGAGCACCGGCCGGCCGTGAGCCCCTCCCTACGTCGCTGTCACGACGACCAGGCCCAGACCTGATGGTCTGGGCGAAGGGCCCTGGTGATCGGCGATGGGCGGTTGACCCACTGGGTCCCACCTAGCAGCTCCCTCTGGGTGCACAGCACCGGTGCACCCAACAATTTCGTCATTGGAGTTTAAAAAAGGATTTCAAAAATGAATTTTTGATTTCTACTTAAATGCTTTGGAAAATGTTTGTGTACTCATTTTGGCTCCAAATTTGTTGAAACAAATTTTTCTAGGTTCCTTGTCACCAGATCTACATGATAAAATTATTGCATGTCATTTTTTAGATACTTTTCTGTAGAGCTTTATTTAATCCTTGATATTGCTGATAACTTGAAAATTGTGTAGAAAAACATATAGGCTTCAGAAAAATATGATTTCAAGTTTGTTAATCTTCTTATATAATGTACTTCCTAGGAAAAATATGTGTCATGCATGTACTGTAGAAAAATTATGAGGTGTAGTTCAAGTGCCTTTAATGTCTGGTTTTTGTTATTTTTGCTAGAGAGCAAAATTTGTATAAAACATGCATGTAATAATTTTTGTACAGTGATTATTTGCTGTGTGGAACATAGGAAAAATATTTCCTCTGTTGTTTGACACTCTTCACAGTACAAAGTATTTTCAGGTTCATAATCATGCCATAGCTTGTTATTTTTGTGTAGGCTAATCCACTCATTCAAATACCATGAAAATCTGATGGTAGACTACTTAGGGTAGTACTGTGATATGGTAATTTTTTAAGATTTTTCTAAGCAATAAAAATAGATGTTGCTATTCAAACCTATTATTAATTAGGGTTTAATCAAGTGTTGCTTTATGTGTGATTAAGAAATTAGTGAAGCTTTGGTGTATCTTTGAAGCATTTAATGAGAGGTGTTGACTTAGCATATTAGTAGTAGAAGAGAATGCAGTAGATGACATGTGCTTGTAGTATATGTTTTTGGATGATGTTGACTACCTTGCATTCAAGCATATCCATTGTATTCATCTCATCCGATGCACTGATTGCATAAGCACTTACGCACATTGCATCATACAGGATCGCAAACCGAGAACCCAGTCGTCGTACCCGAGGAGCCCGAGGAGCAGCTCGAGGTGCAGCCGCAGGAAGTGCCCGAAGCCGACGAGGAGGACGTTGAGGAACTTCCGGAGTGCCCCGATCACCGCCCGAGCTCCTTCGAGAGAGGCAAGCCCCGGAGCATTTTCTCCCTGGTTTGCAATTATTAATTAACTGCTTTACTTTAATTGATGTATTACGTTCAGGAGTTGTTTGCAACCGCTGTCAGATATATTATACCTTGTCTACCTTTGTTATACCATATCCTTGTTACCACGGTATCCGCAATGAAGTCAATGCTTAATGGCTTAGACCGGTAGAAGTCGGATGATTTTTCGTCACTGCGAGCTATAGGTGGTTACCTAGATCTGCTTGGATGACTATGTAGTCATGGTATAACTAAGTGTTAAATGCAGTTGAGACCGGACGGAGACTTATAGAGTTTTGGACTGTAGTGCTTTCCATCTGTGTCGATTAAGGATCGACCGTTGTTGGGCCTCGAGTCATGTTGAACGCATGCCTTACATTTAGCTGGTCGAATAAAATACCTTTCGACCGCAAAGCTGGGAGATTATTCGGGCCGAGTAGATTGCCTGCAGCGCACTGTGCCGGAGCAGGTGTGGTAGGACACGGGGGCGAGATGATAAGACCAAAGTGCGATCGATTGCCCCCCGGCACATGTGGTTCTGGCAAACTCGAGCTTCCGGATAGTTGACTCGGTGACCGATACCTCACTTTAGCGGGTGAGTGAGGTTTGTGTAAGGAATAAATCACCAAATTTGGTTAGGAATCGATTGAATCGCCATCGCTCCTAGATAGTGAGCACTTGACTTGAGTTACTTCATCGTAGTAATGTTGATGGAACACTTGGACGCTTATAATGAATATGACATTATGGAAGTTGATTAATGATCATGGGTTATCATTATTTGCTTAATCTTATGTTTACTCTAGTATAGGTGCAAATGTAGTCGACAGGTTAATAATAATTAACTTGACAATAATGCTTTTGGAAAGGTTCTTGAAATGCTAAAAATGCTTCTTTTTGCAAATGAGTCAGCTACCCTACTATAAAGCCCTTCATATTCCTTGGTGTCACTTATTTTCGGTTATGTCGGGTAAGTCTAGCTGAGTACCTTCTCGTACTCAGGGTTTTATTCCCACTTGTTGCAGATGGGCAGATGTATTACGGCTACTGTATCAACTGTCTTTATCCTGCGATGGGTGATGCTTAGGACCATGGGCAGGGTCATTCCTTACGTCTCGTCTGATGCTTTTGTTGGAGATGATCATTAGCTGGCACTGTATTTGAACTCCGTGTGAGTGTGTGTGGTTTTGAACAAATGGCTTCCGCTACTTTTATTCGAACTCGTTTTGTAATAACTATGTTTAAACTCTGATGTATCTGAGATGCAAACTTTTATGTAATATATGATGGTGACCTCTAAACTTATTACGATCTTAGCTGGGATGTGAGTTGGTTTGAAATCCTTCATGATTTCACGGACTATCGGGTTATACGGGCTTAAGTTTGCTAAATCGTCTGCTCTGGCGGATGATTTTCTTACTTAATTTCGTATAATTGGTCGGTTCTGTTACAGTGTGTGAGTTGAAGATGTGGCAATGAAATCATTTGGTATGTGTAGGTTTTGGAGTTGATATCATTAGCTTCAATTTTGTATTTTTTTAGTTCCAAATTATAATTCATCCTGTAGTAGACATATATTATTCTAGATTTATAGGTTTTACTATGTATATCTAAAAAATCCAGAATGACTTATAATTTGAAACAATGGAGTAGCATTCTACGGAAAGATAAAAGAAAGAAAATTGAAAACAAAATTTATGCCTTTTGTACCTGTTGAGGCCAAAACAACTACTCCCTCTGTCCCAATAAAAATGACGTTTTAGCATTCAAAACCGTGTAAATGTCGTTTTAGGGTGCAAGTCCTATGTCTAGAAGGAGCAGTATTCTCCACCGTAGCCTGCAGCCAACTGCACCATGCATGGGAAAACGCAGCCTGAGAGATAGAAATGTTGTGTCCACCGTACTAGAGTAGGGATAGGTGGCACCCGTGTCCGTTCCTACAACGACTATGGATCCGTTCGTTTCGCTGAAAAAACAAACAAAAACACTGTTTCGATTGATTTGTTGTGAAAAAAAATATTGTTCCGGTTAAAAAAAGAAGCTGAAAAATATGCATTATAAGAAAAGTGAACCGGGCCTATAATTCTGGGACGGAGGTAGACACCGGAACTTCTACTCTACGGGCAACTCCTCCGCGGTGGCCACGTATAGTCCGAACCACTGTCACTTTTCAGTGGGAGACGCTGTTTCTGATAACGTTGCCGATAAGCCAGCAAAGACACACTGTAGCACTCCGTGCTCAACACACGCCGGTTGGTGGTACTGATACATCAGCATTCTTTCATGATCTCCGTGGACGTGGATATATATATATATATATATATATAATCCCAGTGCAGTCCAAACGATGCATGCAGCACAAATTCTCAGCATCAAGTACACATACAGTACAGTGCACAGCATCAGCGGCAGCGGCCGGCTCGATCGTGGTCAGCGCAGCCGCAGGCACATGATCTCGATCCGGAGTCCGGACATGCACGTACTACGCTGGTTGCAAACCCGGCCCTTCTGGCTCTTTTTTTTTTTTTTTGAAAATTCCCCTTTTGGCTCTTTTACCCTCGTAGCAGAGATTTTATGCGTCGATCGCATTCGTCTCCCCGCGCGCACTTTCCATCGAAGCGGACCGCCAGCTTCTGCTTGCTCGTCGGCGTTAGATTTTCTGAACAGGAGCAGGAATTGTGGCAGCCATTGACCAACGGGGCGAAGAAGCGCGAGAGCGCGACCCGGGCCGGCTCCTCCCAAATCAAATCGCCGCGTCGCTTTCGGTTCCGGGGCCCGTACACGCATTGGATCGTGCGCCGGCATCCATCGACCGGGCGGGTGGTGTGTGTGGTGGTGATGGCAGCCGCGCGACAGGGACCGCGGAATTAATTACCGGTGCTGTGCGCGGCTACCCGTTCTGCGCCGCCAAAGGTCAACAAAACCAGGCCATGTTTAGATTAAGTTTTTTCACTCTCTCTTCGTCACATCAAATCTTTAGATACATATATAGAGTATTAAATGTAGATAAAAAAAATAACTAATTACACAGTTTGATTGTAAATTACGAGACGAATCTTTTGAGCCTAGTTAGGTCATGATTAGACAATAATTATCAAATACAAACGAAAGTGCTACAATGCCAAATACTGATTCCTAACTCCAATCTAAACAAGGTCCCAATTGATCGATGGAGCAACGGCGCCGGCGGATGGGGATCGCGAAAAGAATGGATCGAGCCTCGAGCGCGGTGGTCTCTCTGGACGAGCCTGCAGCATCTTTCTGTCGGCCTGCCTTTCGTTGCTCTCATATATGCATGCAAGTCGAGTGAGATTATAGTTGCAGTTGCGTGTACAACTACATACGCATCTACAGAACGCGGACCAAGGGAGGAGAGGGGAGGATTCGCACGCTCACCTCTCCGCCAATGACCAACCCCGAGCCGCAATCCGGAAATAGCCGAGCAAGTTGAGGCGGAGTGGCAGGAAGAGACAGCCGCGGTGCGGTGCGGTGCGGTGGAGACGGGGGACGGAAATTTGGTGGAAGGTGTGGGCTGCGGCGAATATATTGTGGGATTGGGGTTGGGGGTGGTGGCCTGGGGGGGGAGGGAGAGGGAGAGGGAGGGAAGCAACAGACTCCCCTGGTTTTTCTTTGTTCTTGTTTTGATATTTTTCGGTTAGATCTGACTGCTTTCTGCCTGTGATCTGATTGGATCTACCAAATCTAACCATGCCCATGTTACTTAGCCATGGTATACTATTTTTCTCTTCCAACAAATTAGCCATACAAATCAGTACAGGCGGCTTATAGACCAGCCGAACAAGACCCATGTCATTGACCACCACGATAATGACACTGCGGCTTGTGCTTCGCCCATTTCTACGGCCGAGGTAGAAACTAGGGTAAAGTGAGTAGGCTTACCCAGGATTGGACCCAGAAACCATTTCAGCTTATCAAGATTATACAAATTAGTGAACTATTCCAACTGAGAATCATTTCAGGGACTCAGTCCAAAGAAACCGAACGAGCCCTAAAGCGTGTTTGCGTAGGAAATGGCGCCCGCCGTGCGTTTATCCCTAGCGGCTGGTGCTCGCGTGGGAGGTAGGGCTTGGCACTTTGAAACCTGAACAAAAAAAAAGTTCGAATCAGACCTGAATCAAACCAAAATATCGGTTTCTCCGTTTCATTCAAGTTCGGTTTTAATACTTGAGAAGAAGCTCAGTGACAGAGCTAGGAGCAACTTTTATGAGGGATCAATTTGCCTAATGCTATAGCAATTAGTCACTAATCACAAATTTGATGCTAATTAATACCTCAAAAACACAACAAAATATATCAAGTAGACTCTATTAAATACAAGTTATAAATTTAATAGTCACTTCTAGTATACTATATAGCAAATAGCTATTTGGATTAATATGAAAATAACTGGAAGAAAAATAGCAATTGAATATTGATTATTAGCCTACAACTACTACTCATGCTGCAATATGGGGGAGGGGGGCAAGGCTCAGGTTGGCCTAACCTTATCTCCACCGGTGGTTCGATTATCGGCTTCTACTTCGATTTCCTCAAGAAACGGATCCTACGTAGGAGAGCATTTAGCACCGAGAACAAGATTCCTCTACAGACTGCACTCCGTAGCGCACAGTAGCAGCCCCAAGATATCACCATACATAAGTGATAGTCAGTCGGCAGCCCCCTAGACGCCATAGCCCACAATACACATTCCACTCCTTGTCCAACCCTTTCCCTAACCCTATCACCTCATGTCCTCCTTGCCAACGACGACGACAGTCGCAGTAGTGGGCCACGGATGGCTCGATCCACGTCACCCCGTCCGCATGCATATTAGACACTAGTGTTGTTGTATGGGTGTATGCGTGATCAGTGTAGGTTCTGAAGTTGATGTTGATGTTCTTTGACATCCTCTCTCTACCAGGCTAGCAAAATGTCTTTTCATCCTTAATTAGTTTTTTGAAATTTCAACTTGTATATGGGTTGAACCGAAAAACAAACCAAACCTACACCAAACTCGTTGGATTTTCATTTTGTAACTAACCGATTGACTCTTGATTTCTGAGAACCGAAGCTTACGAAAACCAAACAATAAACTGGACTAATTTTTCAATTTGAATCAATTGCCCACTCCTAGTTGGAGCTATGATCAAGTAGATCTCACAGCACGGGTTGGCCATTGTGCCATCAAACTACCCAACATGCACAATTTTTTGGTTGTTATTCCTATCATCTAAACCTAACATTTTGGCATAGGGGGCTGAATAGCATGGTATCTCACGCGAGTGGCACAACATGGTGGTTCCAACTCCGATGGCGGCCCCATCCCCATGGTCAGATCTGGTTTCCTCGAGTGCAAATCTAATGTGATGTTGAGCTTAGGCTGCGACCATAGGCACATGCTGGCAACGTGTGTGGGTTGAAGACGTGGCAATGAGATCATTTGGTATGTGTAGGTTTTGGAGTTGATATCATCAGCTTCAATTTTTGTATTTTTTCAGTTCCAAATTATAAGTCATCCTGTACCGCGCAGACATACCTTATATCTAGATTTATAGGTTTTACTATGTATATTAAAAAACCCAGAACGACTTATAATTTGAAACAAAGAAGTAGCATTCTACGGAAAGATAAAGGGCTTGCTCGCTGGTCGGTGCTGGTGCTGGTTTTTTGTGAGATGAAAACACTGTTGACTGGTTGGTTTGGGCTGGCTGAAACCAACAAGCGAACAGGCTGAAAAGAAATAAAGCTGAAAACAAAATTTATGCCTTTTGGCCCGTTCGGCTGGCAGAATTTTAGCTGAAACTGGCTGAAAAACACTGTTCTAGCCGAATTGTTATGAGAGAAAAACATTGTTCCGACTGAATATCGGGTAAGCCAAACATGGCCTATCCATGGACTCCAAAACAACTACTCCCTCTGTCCCAATAAAAATAATGTTTTAGCATTCAAACCGTATCCAATGAAAATATGAAAATATCGTTTTAGGGTGCAGGTCCTGTGTCTACAAGGAGCAGCACTCTCCACCGTAGCCTGCAGCCAGCTGCACCATGCATGGGAAAAGCGGAGCGCGAGAGATAGAAATATTGTGTCCACCATACTAGAGTAGGGATAGGTGGTACCCGTGTCCGTTCCTAGAGCGACTATGGGCGCGTTTGCGACCCTGGCCCGGAGGCCCGGCTGCGCCCGTGGGCTGCAACTTGCCATGTTTGTGGTCGTGGTCCGCGAGCGAGCCTGGCTTCCCAGAGCGAAAAATGCCCTCTCCGCCTGGCCCTCTGGAAACGAGGAAAACCCTCGTTTCTTTGGAGCCGAGCTCGTGGCGGCGCACACAGGCGATTTTGGGCGGCGGCGGGGTGGCTCGCGCGGGCTCTGGCGGGAAGGGGAAACTTCTTCGCGCGCGTCCCCGCTCCCCGCTCCCGCTCTGGCCGCCCGCGCGAAGCAAAATGGCGGCGATTTCGCCGGCCTTTATATACGGGTTCCCACTCTCCACTCTCTCCTTCTTCCACTCGGTGCTTACTCTTCCACCTCCCTCGTGAGAGACCGGCGGTGAGTGGTGGTGCGTGGCGGCGGCGGCGACCTCCGACTGGTTATGGGTTCGGTCACCGGCGCCGAGGTTCTTCGTCGTGTCCCCGCTCTGGCTCCTGCTGGGACTCCGTGATGGCGGTGTTCCTCTTCTTCTCCGTCCGCATCTGCTTCGTCTTCTTCCCGATCTGCATCCTCTACTTACAGATCTGCCTCCTCTCCGTTGTTTGGACTTCGAGCCAAGGTGAAATCGACCCCAATCTTCTTTTTTGTGGTGCTTCTTGAAGTTCTTAGGGTTTCTTGTTCGTTGCTGTTCATGATCTGTTAGGGTTTCATACTTGTTATAACTGCTTCATGCTCCTATTAGGGTTACTTGTACCTTGCTGTTCTTGATCTGTTGGGATCGTGATCTCTTAGGGTTGTTGATCTGTTTGAGATTAGTATTGTACCTTGCTATTCATAACTGTTTGATGTAGTTGTTAGTGTTACTTGTACCTTGCTGTTCTTGATTTGTTAGGGATGTTGATCTGTTTCTGATTACTATTGCTCTGGGTTTTTTGTTCCATCATTGGTCGATGATGTTGTCCAAATTTAGCACTGGGAGGCATCACATACAAGATGCAGCCGTGCTTTTGTTCATATGCATTCATATCACATTCATGTTGATGCCTAGCAGGGTACATTAAGCTAAAATCATGTTACATTTTTTATATGCAGTCATATCACATTCACCTAGCCTGCAAGGCTGTTGCAAAAATGCTGTCATCTTGATCTTGTTTATGGTTGTAGTTGGTTTGTCACTCAAGCTGTTCATGTGCCAGAGCTGTTGTTTTAATTAGGCCGATGATGACACAATATGATGACTGCATTAGCTGGCTACATGCCACTTTGATTCATGTACTCTCTTTTCTGTTAACTTGTTGCCCTTCTCGGCTGGCCAAACTACTTAATTCTGCTACTGTTCTTAATTTGCTTCTTTGATTATGCAATGTAGCCGGCAATGTATGTGTTGATTAAATGGAATTAGTCTGAGGTCTATGTCTTTTGTACATTTTCATTCAAAGTGTTTGCTTCTCTATTGATCATGCTGTTCTTCCTTCTCTTTGGGCCAGGCCGAGCACAGCAGCTGGCAAACACAATCTGTGCTCGGTAATTGGTGGCGGTTGGCGTTTGAGCCCGGCTGAGTATTGGGTCACAAACACCAGCTTATCTGAACCGGGCTGAATCGGTACAGGTACACAAACAAGCTACGTTGCAGCAGTTGGGGCAGGCCTGCCCACGCCTGGTCCGTTTGGGCTGGCTCGGCCGTGCTGATCCAGGTGCGCAAACGCGCCCTATAATCCTCCGCCGTGGCCACGTATAGTCCGTACCACTATCACTTTTTCAGGCCATGTTTAGTTACCCCAAATTCCAGAATTTGGCACTATGCAAAAAGAAGATTCTTCGTCACATCAAATTTGCGGTACATACATAGAGTACTAAATGTTGATGAAATCAAAAACTAATTGTACAGTTTAGTTGTACTTTACGAGACGAACGTTTTGAGCCTAATTAGTCAACGATTGGACAATTATTACCAAATAAAAACAAAACGCTACAGTGTAGCTACAGTGTCCGTTTTTCAGACGGCGCCGAATCAGGCAGCGAACTAAACGCAGCCTCAGTGGGAGACGCTGTTTCTGATAACGTTGCCGATAAGCCAGCCGGCCAGCAAAGGCACACTGTAGCACTCCGTGCTCAACACACGCCGGTTGGTGGTACTGATACATCAGCGTTCTTTCATGATCTCCGTGGACGTGGATATATATATATATCCCAGTGCAATCCAAACGATGCATGCAGCACAAATTCTCAGCATCAAGTACACATACACATACAGTACAGTGCACAACGGCCCTTCTGCAGCCCGTTCGGTTGGCTGGTTCGTTTCGTTGCTGGTTCGTGAAGAAGTAATGTTGACTGATTTGTATGAGAGAAAAATACTATTCTAACTGAAAATTTACGATCGTTTACGACAAGGCACGTCCAAACGAACATGCTGCTGACATGCACGTACTACGCTGGTTGCAAACCCGGCCCTTCCGGCTCTTTTTTTTTTGAAAATTCCCCTTTTGGCTCTTTTACCCTCGTCGCAGAGATTTTATGCGTCGATCGCATTCGTCTCCCCGCGCGCACTTTCCATCGAAGCGGACCGCCAGCTTCTGCTCGCTCGTCGGCGTTAGATTTTCTGAACAGGAGCAAGAATTGTGGCGGCCATTGACCAACGGGGCGAAGAAGCGCGACAGGGACGCGAGAGCGCGACCCGGGCCGGCTCCTCCCAAATCAAATCGCCGCGTCGCTTTCGGTTCCGGGGCCCGTACACGCATTGGATCGTGCGCCGGCATCCATCGACTGGGCGGGTGGTGATGGCAGCCGCGCGACAGGGACCGCGGAATTAATTACCCGTGCTGTGCGCGGCTACCCGTTCTGCGCCGCCAAAGGTCAACAAAACCGATCGATCGATGGAGCAACGGCGCCGGCGGATGGGGATCGGGAAAAGAATGGATCGAGCCTCCAGCGCGGTGGTCTCTCTGGACGAGCCTGCAGCATCTTTCTGTCGGCCTGCCTTTCGTTGCTCTCTCATATATGCATGCATGCAGGAGTTGCTTGTGGAGATCTCGTGGATCGCGACGACGTGTGTGCTGCATCGTCACACGCACCTCCTCTGGCTCCAAGCTTCACATGAATACTTTTGGATTTTTCGCACTATTCCACACGGTTCTAGCGTGACTGTTTCCTCGAAGGTCGAAGCCATTGTTTTTTTTTTTTGCATACGCAAAATTTTGCCACAAAATCTTTACGCGAACTTCTCGCGTAGTTCAGCTGATTAGAAGTTCACGTAGCTCAGCTAATTAGGTTTCTTATGGTGGAATCAGCACACCTGCATTTAAGTTATCAACTTGTATTTTTTTTAAAAAAAAATATTTCAAGATTTAACGGTACATGTGAAAATATGTGTTTGTACTATGTTTCGGAAAAGAGAAAACTGTTACACACCAAACATTTTAAGCATGAGTTCCTAATTTTATGAGAGAGCTATGTTTTAAAAGTTTGAGAATAAATTTAGGGTCTATAATAACTTGATCATCTTTGCTCTATCTGATATGTCCATATGACCATATTCTAACACATACACTTCAATATAACTTTGTCTAGTTGAATAAACTTTAATTACCAATTACACCATATTTTGTCATCCATATTTACGTTTTTTCCAATGCATCACACCTCGATTTGCGTTTGACATATGATTAATTGAAACTCTTTACTTTTGCATATATGATCATCTCTTCCTATGTATACATGGCGTGAATAGTGACATACGTCATGCATGTGTTGAGAATTTGAGATAGTTTTTCTATGTCAACATGGCAAGAAGTAGATAATTTAGAAGGATACACTACAAAAAAACTTGGGATATCTTTTTAGTAATGAAAAATGCTGGTAATATATATGCTAATTAATATATTACTTAACGTTATTTTAACAATGGTGGAGGTGGGTAATTTAATTAGTTTAAGGTTTACTTTATATTAGGTTTAGATGATGGGTTGCTCTATGTTATTTTTTAATAATGACGAAGATAACAAATTTAGATTAAAATATTTCTAAGAATAACAAGACAAAGATCATGAGGTTACTTTGAGTTATTTCTCATAATATCACAGGGGTAATTTTTTAGAAACAAAATAAATTCAGTGACTAGCATTGCCTGACTGCCTTTAATTATGATTTGTTATTGTTCTTGTGTGAATATTTAGTTTTATATTTTTTTCTTGTCGTTAATTAAAGATTAGGATCTGTGTTTGGTTTACCTTTCTCTTTTTTTTCTTGCTCGTCACCACGTCTGATATATATTTGAGAGGTGCTCTCCGCGCTGAGGATTAATACGAAAGACCAGTAGGATAAGCTACGAGGTTACAACAAAGTAGATATATCACCGCCCGGGGTCTACTTTTTCAACTTGCTGTAATAAGTTATAAAGATTCATACAAGAATCGTCATAGCAGCTGGCCACTATTGGTAACTAAAGATGGTCATGAGTCATGACACAGCCACCCAAATTTTTATTTACCAAATACAGTACCAGTGTTTTTCATGATCAATAATGCAGCTGACACATGCTACAGCGCCAAAAACAGTGTCAAGTGGGCGTGGGGTCTACGATAATTTTGTTTGTTTTGTTTTCACCAGCTCCTCATGTTGGCTTGACAGTTGTCCATTGGGGGCATCCAAAGGACAGGAGATAGATATGCGATACATACATCTGGTAACTCAGGGAGCAAAGGTCACTAAGGCCAGCAAGCTGAAAGCCAGTGTTTCTGCGTCACTCCATACATTGTCACATTGTTTGAGACTAATAACCAGGGAGGAATAGACTGAGAGAATATATTCGAGGACACTCATGAATTATTTGAGGACAAGAACAAAGAATCTTATCTCTGCCGCATGTGAATTCAGCTCGATCTGTACCTTTATCATCATGTCTAAAGTAAACACATGTAATTTGCATATATATTTCTTTCTTTCTTTCTAGCCATCATGCATGCAGACTCGTCAATGATGAGATGCATAACCACGGCCAATTGCATGTTGGGTGCGTTTGTCTGCCCCTCCGTCCTCAAATGCTTGTGGCCATGGATGGAAGCGTGATCTTGGAGTAGCCGGATCTGTTCCTGGACGCTGCCAGTGTGACCGGACAACATAAGGATCTGGTAGAAGCAGCTGGACTGAAAAATGGTGAACGAAAGGGGGTTTAAACTTGCGCCCTGCGCTGCTCTTTCCTGCTGGGAGAGACCTAGCGCTCAACAGTCAACACCAGCACCTGCATGGTCTCTGAAAATCTGAATCCACCTAAATTAGGAGGCGGCTAGCAGTGGTCAGGCTAACTTCAGCATCACGTCTGAACACCGAGGCGCCAAATCTGAATGTTTTCGGACTCCCCGCGGGCTGCAGTTGTGCATCTATCGATCGTTTGGTTGCCACACAAGAAGAACGTGAATTTGAAGGGTACGTGTTTCAGGGAACAGAAACGATCTTTTTGGTTATAGAGAAGACAGAAGACCCGATTCGCCTGGCTGTCACCAACAATAAGGGGGTTACTAAAAACCAGGTGCCTGTTATTTTCTCTACATTCTGGCGACGTTCTCTAGCTGTAGGATTCCAATCCAGTGGACATCGTGCCTTCTTTTCAGGCTGCAGAGCCAGCAAGGTCACCGGCGGTACAGACTAAGCAGGTCAGGCACCTGTAGTTTAGGAGGTGTGCAACAATAAAGAACACAACCTTTTTGGTCGCAGAACGATACGATTCCGCGACAAGAGATCACACGTTTCAGGACAGGAAAGATAGAGCAGGCAGGCACGCAGGCACCACTTCACTCTCCTACTACCTTCCCACCTGGACGCCGATGCAGAACCTGCAGCAGCACGCCCCCCACACCCCTCTCTCTTTTCAGTCTAATTTTTGCCTTTTGGTCGGGAGCACTGGATTCCGGTTCGTCCGGAAACGCACGGGTCAGATCACTGGATGCTCCGGCATCAGTTGCCATTGTTCCTTCAGTTCCCGGGACGTACGGCTGAGGCTCCATAGGTTGGCAAGAAACGTTTTCGAGCCATCTCAAAACAAGGTAGTACACCAAAAGCCTGCCTCGTAGATGTGCAATGCAATGCATGTTCTGAACATAGCATGTGATGTACCTTGCACGGGGATACAGTGATGCAGATGATCAGATGACGAGATGCTGAAATGGCATAGATAACAATGACATACTATTTCACAGTGCACACGCAATCGAGCATAAGTTGCTCATGCCGTCTTAAAAAAGTTTCGCAGTGTGCATATTCATGTAATCAGTTCTATCAGCAGAACGGTCGTCTCGTTCTGATGTATCGAACTGCACGCATTCTGTAAGCTGCACCTCGCGATCTTGGCGTCTCCGGATCAGTGTCAACAAATCATCCATCTGGTGCTCTGTCTCTGTGGGAGCAAATTGTTAGCAACCGGTCACAGCAACTCCATTAACAACGATACGTACCGGTAGCTGATACGATATGAGAGAGTCGGGGAGGGGAAGCAAGGAGGGAAATCGAGGATGAAAAACACAGGGATTTGTTCGCACATGAACACGTCACCGTGTGCCCCCAACGATGAACGCGATACGCAAGACACGTCGCCGAAGGAGCCTCACCGGGAGCGCGATACGCAAGACACGCCGACGAGGTCTCTTGAGACCCAAAACCCCACACGCCCAGAAGGGACCCCGTCAGGGCGTGCGGCGGCTCTGGGCTACCCTAGCCGGCTTGACCGCTCTAGGGCTTCGCCATCATTGAAGCGATGAAAATCGTCGACAACGAAGAACGAGAAGCAATAATAGATTGGAAAACATGATAAAAGATAAAAAGTAGATGTGTTTGATAGATTCGATTATGTGTTGGCAATCGGTCGTCACCCTTTATGTTTATAGGGCGGCTGGTCTTTCCGGATACAAATCTATACTGTGCAAAAACAGAGTCGGAGCCGACGTATCCTTGCTACTCACGATCGGCCAACTACGTGAACACGTTGCTATCCAAATACGCATGCATACATGTACTAAAAATCCTTCTCGGACTATGGAAACCTGAAAGCCTTGCCTCTGTTGCACTTGCACGTCACGTACCAAATCTAGCACTCAACCAATGATTAAACAATCATTAATTGTTTTATTTTCTCCCGGCAGATTTCTCCTCTTGTCTCCTGTTCTGAGTCTTTGTCTATTCTTTCCATAAAATCTGGCCCAACCAATAAGACGCTTTATTTGGAGCATAACTCTGTATCGGACTCCTTCCAAATTACGCAGCATGCGCGCACAGCTAGCTCCCCAAAGACCGCGGACAATAATCCTGGAACTTGCTGGACAGCACAGACAAAATCACAAAAATCTCCAAAAGCACTAAGCACACACAAACTTCACGCCCAGCCTCTGGAGAGTGCAGACGTTCCCGCAGAGTGAGACCCTAGACAAAAGTACTCAAAGCTGCTCATCCCAAACACGTTCGGCCTCAGTTATACCTTTCATGCTCCAAACCAAATATATTCTCTTAACAATACAAATTTGGCTATTACGACCGATCGAGCCAAATTTGAGTGTCAACAGGATTGCTCTAGAAAGTTCTAGAAGTACAGCAGGTGGAAACTTGAGGTAGAGGAGGAAGAAGAGACACCGGAGGATTAAGATAGAGTTCTTGTTCTCTGAATAGTCAATCCCTTCTGAATTGCAACTACTACTCCTTTTCTATTGCTCTGTCGTACCTCCTTGTCCTTGGGCCCTTGTCCGAGAGAGCACATGCTGCCCGGTCCATATAGCCCCATGGACATATCCTGACACAGATGCAAACCTGAACACGAGGGAGTGAAGTTGTTTGACCCGTATACCGTGTTAGAACGAGAAGTACTCCCTCAAATGTCCAGTGCAGACAGCAGAATACCCAGCCTTCAGACACCACTGTTGGCAACGTCGTCATACACCAAGAATGGCACTAATCATTCAGTAGACGCATGATGGTAATAATTTTGAGATGAGCTCGTGTAAAATAAGATATGATATTCCTCCAATGTTTTCAGTTTCGTTCCATCATCCGTTGGACCAAGAACAGCTCCAAGTGCCAGCATGGTCAGTTTCAGAACGGATATCTGATGTCTCCTCACACTTCCAACTCCAGGGCAACTCCTCTGTGTATTGACCAGCAGCTCGTCTGATAGGTGGCCTTAGTTAGAATCAGTATTGAGGAAGCTCCCAGATCACGCGCCACCTAGGAACCTAACAGAAACAAAGAAAATTTTCAACAACAAAAGGAAAAAAAAAAGAGAAGGAGGTTCAGGCCACGAGCGCATTGACTGATTTCATGTGGAAGTCTTGAAGATAACGATATACGCACCAACAGGGCAATAGACGAACTTTCTGTTGTAACTGATACTTGTTAGATTGATCTCTCAACTAATAAGCCCAACGGCCTATTGGGTTTTGGTCACGCGCCCTGATCGGGGGCGCCCAACCCTACATGGTTGGTGGGCCCCCGTCACACTGCGCTATATAAAGAGGTGGGGGGCCGGCGGCTCGAGGCACGAGGTTCACCGTGAGCCGCAAACCCTACCGACAAACCCTAGACCGATCTAAGAGGACGCGTAGCCAGCGACAGGAAGCTCCGCTGACTTCACCGTCGTCACTGCTACGCCATCCGTCTGCACTGCATCGACGTCCGTGCAACCTCTACTCCACCCGTCGCTGCCCTTGTGCTGCCTCCATCAACGAACCAGCGATGACCAGCTCAACCGCGACTTCATCCGAAGGCTCAGGTTCAACACCAGCACCTCTACCCTATCTCCCTCTCGGTGTAGTGTTCTAGGTCTAGATATGCATGTGCTATTACGGATCCAAGGGTGTCCCTCCTAGATCTACTGCTGGAGATCCTAATTGATTTAACAATGGCATCAGAGCTAGTCTGTCTAGTCGTAGATCTGGATCAGGGAAGAAAAGAAATTGAACCTTAACCCTAGATCGGGTTCGGGAAAAGAAAAGAAAAGTTACCCGAGAAGAAATCAAATCAGGGGAAAAAGCTATCCAAACCCTAACCCTAATCCAGGAAGGGGAAGAAAGGGAAAAGGGTAGCCTACCTCGCGTTTGCGTGGCACTGCAGTCACGCCGGTGCGTGGGGAAAAGATAGGCCGGCCGGGGGCATAGCTCGCCGGGATCCGGCGCCCGCTCGGTGACTGACTGAGAAGGGAAAAGAACCGATTTCAAATCGGAAAAGCAAACCCTAACCCTAAAAAGGAAGCCTACCTGGGCTTTTACCCACCGCCGGCGGCATCGCCACCGCACGGAAAGGTGACCGCGGCGTCGCTCCCGAACGGCGCGCGGGACAGAGCCGAGATCCGGCCGGCGGATGAGCTCAGGGCACCAACGCGAGGTCGCTCGACGGCGGCGCGCTCACCCAAAGGGGAGCGTGCGCACCGGCGAGGGGGCCCGCGACGGCGCCGTACTTCTTTTTCCTTCCGTCCGCCATGGCCGGCTCCGCTGTGGCTCTGGTGCGCGGCACGAAGAGAGAGAAGGGGAAGACAGAATGAAGCTAGGGTTGAGGGAGGCGCGACCGGCCGGGGTTTTTGATGCCCCGAGCTGTGCGCTCCACCGTTCGATCTGGATGGACGGACGAAGTTGATCGGGCCAGCGCCGTAGCCCAGGCGGGAAAGGGCGCGAGGCCGAAATGCCGGCCCAGGCCCAGGTTGTGGCCTGGGCGTGGGGGAGCGCGCGCCACGCGGCTGGGCCGCGGGCATCTGGGCGTGGGGAGGCATGGGCCTTTTGGCTCTGGGCCGCGCGCATTGACATGGGTTTTTTCGCTGGGCCTCGCGCACTGTTGCTGGATCGGGCCGAAATGGCCAAACAAAAGTACAGTCACAGTTTTTTTTATTTTCTTATTTTTCAGAAAACAATTTGATCAATTTGAATTGAATTTTTATGATAATTTTCTGTACAAAATTTATCCAATGATATTTTTTGTTCAGTAAATAGTAAAGTTGCTTCTGGAAAATAGGAAAATGATTATTGAATGTTAATATTTCCGCTGCGTATTTAAAGTAATTATGAACTTTTAATTAAATTCGAACCAATGGGAGAATTTGATTTTAAGAGCCAAGAGATAAACATGAGTTGATTATGATATTGTTATTTTCTGACCAACGTTGTTAATAGCAATATTATAATTTTAATGATTATGCATTATTTCTATTTCTACCCAACGGTGATGTAGATTTAATGTATAAAATAATTGTATGTTTTAATTTTGACCAACGTTAAACTAAGGTATGCAATTATTATTGTTATTTCTGTTCTCACACTATTTGAATTGTGTTTTCAGGAGGATACAACTTGATGAGTTGTATCAAAGAGATCCCCACTCTAAAAGGTGATAACTATATTGAGTGGAAGAAAAAGATAGACCTGGCTTTCATCCTCGCTGAGGTGGACTGGGTTGTCACCACACCGTGCCCCAGAGAACCTATGGCACCGGTGAGGGAGACAGATGAGACTGATGCTGCATGGCAGAACAGAGAGCGGGATTTTGCTCCCGTAAAGATATCCTATGACCTTGAGCATAGGAAATGGGTCACTGCCAACCAGAAGTGTTTGGCAGTGATAAAGAACACGATTGAGCCTGCTATTGTGGGCTCAATTCCAGACTGTGACATGATCACAGAGTACCTAGAAAGAATAAAGAGTCAGTTCACTGGCTCTTCAAAGACATGCAACCCAGCTGATCAAGCAGCTGGTAATAGAAAGGTACTCTGGTGGCGGCAGTGGCATTAGAGAGCACATACTGAGAATGAGCAATCTGGTATCTAAGCTCAAACCAATGGATTTGGCACTCAAGGATGAGTTTCTTATTCATTTGATTTTTGCTTCTTTGCCCAAAGAATTTGACACCTTTGTTGTTAACTACGACATACAGCTTGAAAAATGGGATTTAGAAAAGCTCATAGCCATGTGTGTGCAGGAGGAGGAAAGAATAAAAGTTTCACAGGGTGGTACTGTCAACTACCTAAAAGATAAGAAAAAGAACTATAATAACAGCTCTTCCTCCAAGTCATCTGGAAAAGGTCCCATGCAACAGTCTCAGAATAAGCAATTCCCAGTGGATAAAGACCAGTGTCTCTACTGCAAGAAGACGGGACATTATAAAAAGAATTATCCTGATTTCTTAAAGATGATTATGAAAAATAAAGGTGAGAACATCATTACATTTGTAAATGAATCCTTGTATGTAAAGTTTTCAAAATATACTTGGTGGATTGATTCAGGTGCAACTATTCATGTTGCTAATTCATTACAGGGATTCTGTTCGATGAGAACTTTGCAAAGAAGCGAAAGTTTCATTAAAGTCGCAAATGAAGTACAAGCAGATGTTGAGGCCGTTGGTGATCTTCCGCTAGAGCTTGCTGATGGCTTCATACTTATTCTGAGAGATGTTCTTTATGTACCTTCTTTGCAAAGAAACTTGATTAGTGTATCAAAGTTGGACCATGATGGTTATGATTGCCATTTTGGAAATGGCAAATGTCAGATATTGTTTAATAATAGATGTATTGGTCTTGCCTTCCGACAAGACGAACTTTATTTGTTATCACTTCGTGAAAATGTGAATTCCGTATGTGATGTGAATGAGAATGTATCCTCATCGAACAATGCAAACAGAAAACGAAAGAGAGCTCACGATGCGTTGTCGAAATTATGGCACTGTCGTTTAGGCCATATTTCGAGGGGGAGAATAGAAATACTAGTTAAGAATGATATTCTTCCTCCATTAGAGCTCTCAGATTTAGAACAATGTAGAGATTGCATAAAAGGAAAGTATGTAAAGAAAATTAAGAAAGATGCCAAACAAAGCGCAAGAATTCTACAGATTATTCACACAGACATATGTGGTCCTTTTCCTGTGAAAAGTGTGGATAGTTATGATTCATTCATAACATTCACAGACGATTACTCTCGCTTTGGCTATATTTATCCAATTAAAGAAAGAACAGAAGCGTTGGATAAATTCAAAATATTTAAAGCAGAAGTTGAAAATCAGCATGATTTAAAGATTAAGATAGTCAGGTCTGACCGTGGAGGAGAGTACTACGGTCGGCATACCCCATATGGACAAGTTCCTGGACCTTTTGCAAGGTTCTTACAGGAGAATGGTATAGTCGCCCAGTATTCAACACTGGGCGAACCTCAGCAGAATGGAGTAGCTGAAAGGCGTAACCGTACCCTGATGAATATGGTGCGTAGTATGATAAGTTACTCCACTTTACCGACGAGTCTATGGGTAGAGGCATTAAAAACCGCCATTCATATTCTCAATAGAGTACCAAGTAAGTCGGTGCCCAAAACACCGTATGAGTTATGGACAGGAAGAGTACCCTCACTTAACCACTTGCGTGTGTGGGGGAGCCCTGCTGAGGCTAAAGTTTTTAACCCAAACATTGGGAAGCTAGATCCCAAAACAGTGAGTTGCCATTTCATTGGCTACCCAGAAAAGTCAAAAGATTTTCGTTTCTACTATCCTAACAGACATACAAAGTTTGTGGAAATGAGACACGATGTCTTCCTAGAGGATGAAATGATTAGGGGGAGCATGGTAGCTCGAGAAATTGACCTTGAAGAGAAGCGGGTGTAAGCACCCACTCCGATAATTCATGAGCCATTTTTCTCACTACCTGCTGTTGCTGCACCGACAGTACAAGACACTGTGGTGCCAGCACCTGTTGTTATCCTACCTGTGGCAACAATGAATGATGATGAGGAATCTGTTCCTCAGGATCCTATAGAAACTATTGTCACACATGAGGGGAAGCAACAACAGCCTCAAACAGAAAATGTGCCAAATGAGGAGGCCCCTAGAAGGTCTCAAAGAGTTAGAAAATTAGCTATTCCTGCTGATTATGAAGTGTACAACACTGAAGAATTTCAAATGGAGGAAGATCCCACCTCATTTGAAGAAGCCATGAAAAGTGATCATTCATCAAAGTGGCTTGAGGCCATGGAAGATGAGATGAGATCAATGAATGCAAATAAAGTTTGGGATTTGGAGATAATTCCTAAAGGAGCCAAAACAGTAGGCTGTAAATGGGTCTACAAAACAAAACTTGACTCTCAAGGGAATATAGAGAGATATAAAGCCCGACTTGTGGCAAAAGGCTTTTCACACAGAGAAGGGATTGATTACAATGAGACCTTTTCTCCAGTCTCATGTAAGGATTCCTTCAGAATCATAATGGCATTAGTGGCACATTACGATTTAGAATTACATCAGATGGATGTAAAGACGGCATTTCTCAACAGAAACTTAGAAGAAAATGTTTACATGGCACAACCGAAAGGTTTTGTCATGGAAGGAAAAGAACGTTTAGGATGCCACCTAAAGAAATCCATTTATGGATTAAAACAAGCTTCAAGACAGTGGTACTTGAAGTTTGATCAGACAATAAAGAATTTTGAGTTTAAAGATAATGTTGAGGACAATTGTGTCTACGCAAAGGTTAAGAATGGGAAGTTTATCTTCCTTGTCCTGTATGTGGATGATATCTTACTTGCTAGTAGTGATGTGGGTCTACTCATCGGAACAAAAAGAAGTTTTGTCCTCAAAATTTGATATGAAAGATCTTGGTGAAGCTTCGTTCGTTCTAGGGATCGAGATTCACCGAGATAGAAGTAAAAAGGGTATTAGGACTGTCACAAAAGGCATACAGAAAAAGTCTTAAAGAAATTCAAGTATGCACAAATGTAGTCCCTCACCGCTCCTATAGTCAAAGGGCGGCAGATATGGGGATTTTCAATGCCCGGGAACCAATATGAGATCGATCAAATGAAAGTGGTTCCATATGCTTCAAATTGTCGGAAGCTTGCAATATGCTCAAGTGTGTACGCATACGACTTGGCATTTGTTACCGGGTTATTTGGCGATTCTAGAGCAATCTGGAATAGAACACTTGAAATTGGTAAACAAAGTCTTACGTTATTTGCAAGGAACGAAAGGCCTCATGATGACGTATAGAAGATCTCGATTCACTCCATATAGTGGGATATTCATATTCGATTATACGGAAGATAATAGAAAATCCACGTCTGGATATGTGTTCACTCTCGCAGGGGAGCTATTTCATGGAAAAGCTCAAAGCAAAACCGTCACTACATCGTCCACAATGTATGCCGAAGTTTGTAGCGTGTTATGAGGCAACAGCAGGCGGTGAACTGGTTAAAGAAGTTCATACCCGGTTTGAAGGTGGTTGGCGACATCAATAGACCACTTTGAAGTTATATTGCGATAATCCAAAGAAGACAAAGTATGCTCACAACAATAGGTCAAGTGGTCTTTGCCAAACACATTGACATAAAGTATTATGTTGTGAAGGATAAAGTCCGGGATCAAATGATAAGTCTTGAGCATATAAGTACCGAAAAGATGCTCGCGGATCTGCTTACAAAAGGCTTACCACCCAACGTGTTCAGAGAACATGTAGCCGGCATGGGTTTAAGGGAAAGCCTATGATTCCTGGACTATAAAGGGCCCAAAAGTTAAAGTAACTATTTCAGATCAGAGACGTGCATTGTAGCTGTTAAATCTATCGACGATTGATCGTGACGATGAAACATGCTCTATGCATCATCTGTGAAGAAATGAGTAAGGATAAACGGATTGAAGTTTAAAGTTTAAAGATAAAAGTAATAGTGAGATTAAGGGGGAGAATGTTAGATTGATCTCTCAACCAATAAGCCCAACGGCCTATTGGGCCTTGGTCACGCGCCCTGATCGGGGGCGCCCAACCCTACATGGTTGGTGGGCCCCCGTCGCACTGCGCTATATAAAGAGGTGGGGGGCCGGCGGCTCGAGGCACGAGGTTCACCGTGAGCCGCAAACCCCACCGACAAACCCTAGACCGATCTAAGATGGCGTGCAGCCAGCGACGGGAAGCTCCACTGACTTCGCCGTCGTCACTGCTACGCCATCCATCTGCACTACATCGACGTCCGTGCAACCTCTACTCCACCCGTCGCTGCCCGTGTGCTGCCTCCATCAACGAACCAGCGATGGCCAGCTCAACCGCGACTTCATCCGAAGGCTCAGGTTCAACACCAGCACCTCTACCCTATCTCTCTCGATGTAGTGTTCTAGGTCTAGATATACATGTGCTATTACGGATCCAAGGGTGTCTCTCCTAGATCTACTGCTGGAGATCCTAATTGATTTAACAATACTTGCTATTTTTGTCGAAGCGTCAGCATACCACTATCGACCTGAACATTGTGTACTATAGGTGAAATCGTGAGTATGTCCTTTCTATGGCGAATGCTGCTATCTTTCTCCGAGAAGAAAAAAAAAACTTGCTAGAAATATCTGGCTGGATCTCTGACCAAGAAAGGCATGGTGGTAACGATTCACAATTCACCTGTTCATAGCCAGTCTAGACTGAGAAGGGAAACTGAGAGCATCGCTGCTCCTCCTGTATGTTTATCCATCCTTCGGTTGGCACAGAGTTCGTCGGACCGCCCTTCACCGTTTTGTGTTGTACAACGTACATGATCATCATTCTCTATCCCACTTTTGACTGCATCTCTGCCTTTGGAGTCACAACCTCTGAACCTGAACACAGCAACGGCAAAGGCACGACTAAAGCGCTTTTTTGGTTAGTTGCTACTGAAGATCTGGTTTGTACCCGTTGTTCTTGCCAGTCCGTTACACTCCATCCAAAGGACATCTCCATGTTTAAGAGAACTAAACATGAACCTTCTTCAGTCCTATCTTGGCTAAACTCAAACCAAATCCGCCCGAAGTCCAAGCATGGCCGGCAGCAGGCTAGTTGGCACATGCTTCTGTTGAGCAGCCACCAAGACTGAAGGTAACACAGGACCAGCACCCAACCGAAAACATATCATCCAGCTGACACAAACAATGTGCACCAGTGTCGGGTTCATAAACCCGAGGTCCCCAATAAACCCACTTCCCAATAAAAACTCGGCCTAGCAGACGGCGTAGCGACAACGCGGGTCGCTCGGGCCGGCCCAGATACCTAATGACAGGCCGGTAGAACGATCTAGTCCCCGACCGGAAGGCCTGGCCAAGGTGGGGACATAGTCCGACTCCAACCTCCTTTTTTGACCGGGGATACGCCGGACCTCTGCTTGTAGCTCTTCCCCGACCGACACGGTCGGGACTGACTGGGAACGACCGACCGGGGACGCCCACTTGGTAAGGGCCCGGGGATCAGACAGAGCAGATAAGGTAAGACGCTCAAGTCAAACCGTAATACCGAGGACCGTAACCTGCCATACCCTGCGCACCTGCAGGACGGTGCCACCATGCCATGCCAGATAGGCACTATGCAACCTTCCAGACGTGTCAGAACCCAAACAGTATTGTAGGCGCCGACATTTGCCATACCAGGCGAACACGGTAGAGGCTGCCACATGCATCTGGACATAAACAGTATTGTGAGCGCCGAGGACCGTCTCGTACCCGACAGTGTGGGTAACAAGACTAGGTAGCAAACGTATACATTCTCTCTCTTTCACTGACTTGTAAGAGCCCATCCCCTTCGACTATAAAAGGGGATGAGCTCTCTCCTGAAAAGGGATCTGGCTATTCTGACTCTGGCTCTCTGGCTTTCCTCAAAAAAGAGAAGTTAGACGATTCGAGCACTCTAGGACCTGAGAACTTGGATAGCTCGATAGCTCTAGAACTCTAAAGCTACACAGAGCTTACGCTCCAATACTTAGCGCACGTTAGAGCCTTCGTCACTCTTGGCCCCTCGGTTCAGAGTCCAACTAGGCCTTTAACACCCCCTTCTTATTCCTACTCGTTTGTAACCCCACAACAAACTTCGAGCACCTGGGCTTAGGAATAAAGTCACCGACCGACTGAAACTGGACGTAGGGCACGTTGCCTGAACCAGTATAAATCTTGTGTTATTGAGTGCTAGACCACATCCGATCACAACACACGGCAAAACTATAAATATTTACTTGTTGGTCATTTTTCGCACCAACAGTTGGCGCCGTCCGTGGGGAGGACGTTGTGCATTCGCGCTTTTTGTCATCGGATGACCCACCTTTCCACCATCTTCCTCATGGCGGGCTTGAGCGATACGATTCGCTCTGGCTCGCTAGAGTTCCCCACGCTCCCACCTGTTGGGATGTGGGTTCCTCCTGTCTTCGTGCCACTCCAGACCTTCCTCTTCGGGAGTCTAGACTTCGTCGCTGACCGGCTCGGCGTACTCAACCTCCGCGAGGAGGCGTTCATCCCGGCGTCCACTGGAGGAGAAGCGCCCTCCACCGGCCCTGGGCCACCCGACGACCTCAACGTCGAGACACCTGCGCTTCGCCTAGAGCCCATACTGGGCTCAAACTCCACGGTGAGTAACGTACATATTATTCTTTGTTCACTATTTAACACCTTCAGCTAACTCTCTAGAGGGACCCCGTTGTCCTCACCGCGACCGCCGTACGACCGGTTCCCCTATGGCTTCGCATCCCCCGTGGACGCGTGCACGTGGGGGCTCCGAAGGATGCTAACGCCGCCCCCTCTCACATCCGAATTCGTGGGGATGGTGGGCTACGCTCCCGCCTCCTTTCATGACCTCATAGATGACGAGGTCGAAAGCGACGGCTCCAGCATCGGCGACATCGTAGCATCTGGCCACTCTCTGTCTCGGGAGTGCGCTATGACGGACGCCCCGGGACAGCCACCGGTGATAGTGGAATCTCTGCAGACTCACATCCCTCTGGACCCTTGTGCGAAGGCCCTTGCGTGTGCGCTGGAGCACGGCGAGGAGTTACGACAAAGGTGGCAGAGTCAGCCGCCACCTGCGCTGGCACGCTCGGCGTAGCATGCTACGCCACATGTGCATAACCCGACAAACAGCGCTCGGGGTCACGCCCGCCAGGTCCAGCGTAACATCTTGGACGGGGGGAATGATCCCCCACAGTTTGCTCGGGCTGGCCAGAACATCGCTGTTGCGGCGATGCGTCTGCACGGCCTTCCCGAGCCTACCGACCCCTAGGAACAGGCAATCCACCTAAACCTTCGGGCGTTGGTGGAAACCGCCGTCGTTCAACAGGTGGAGAGCTCCGCATCACGACACCGGCTCACGGCCTCTTTCCCCACCGGGGGAATGGGGACGCACCAGTCGAATCGCTCCATCCACTCACCACTACAGTTGGCGGGCGTGGGGTAGGAGGCCGCGGCTGCACCACAGCCTGACTCGGTGCCCGTTCCACACCGATCACCTGTGCGCGAACGGCACGGGCCGAACCGTGACGCTCGCAGTGTCATCAACAATCGACACCATGCCCGACACGATGATGACGTCCATCAAGTGGCGATGAGAGAAGGCGGCACGAGCCCCGGCCTGACCATCGAGGAGTGCGGGGACATGCATCCCAAGCATGGTGGCCGACCAAGCGACCAAAGCCCCAGCACAAATGGCCTAGGGCCATGGTCCTTTGGTCGTCGCATCCAGAGAGCGCCGTTCCCACAGCGCTTTCGATCACCCACCAGCATCGCCAGATACACCGGGGAAATGAACCCCGGTATATGGCTCTAAGACTTCCAGCTCGCCTGCCAAGCTGGAGGGGTGGATGATGACCACTTTATCATTCAGTATCTCTCCATCTGCATGGGGGAGCATGTTTGAGCATGGCTCGAATTCCTCCTGTCCGACAGCATCCATGACTGGGCAGATCTCAAGAGGGTCTTCGTCGAGAATTTTTAGGGGACATATGTCCGTCCTGGGAATTTCTAGGACCTCAAGAGCTGCCAGCAGGAACCCTAATGAGTCCCTACGGGATTACATATGCAGGTTCTCAAAACGGTGCAACTCCCTTCCTAATGTCATTGACGTGGACGTCATCAGCGCGTTCCTCTCTGGGACAACCTGTGAATCCTTGATCCACAAGCTTGGCTGTCTAAAGCACCATACCACCTGTGACTTGCTCGACATCGCCATGAACCACGCCTCTAGCGAGGAGGCGATCGGGGCGGTCTTCAGTGGCGGTCGGGACAAGGGCAAGGCCAAGCGCGACGACCAAGGCGAGGGCCCCTCCATGCAAAGGGGCCAACCCAGCATTGGTCGCATAGCCGATCGTGCGGGCAAGCAGCCCTAGCAGGGCTAGCCGACCACTTCAACAAGCTCATGGAGAGTCCATGCACCAACCATGCCTACACCGTCAAACACCTCTACAAGGACTGCAAGCTCCTCAAGCGCTTTCTGCGATAGGCTGGCAAGCTGAAGGAAGGGAAGGGCAAGGAGGAGGAGGCCAAGAAAGGAGGCATGGTGGGAAAGGATGATGACGGCTTCCCCGACCTTGAGGAATGCCTCATGATCTTTGGGGGATCCGACACCATCCACTCCAAGCATCAGCACAAGGTATGCTACAGAGAGGCATGTGCCGCCGAGACAACCGTCCCCTCTTTCCTTAGCTGGTCAGACTCCCCAATCACTTTTGATTAGAGAGACCATCCTTCCCACGTCGCCCGACCGGGTCACTACCCACTCGTCGTCGACCCCATCGTCTGCAAGAAGCGCCTCACAAAGGTGCTGATGGACGGAGGCAGTGGCCTCAACATTCTCTACGTCGACACCCTTGATGCCATGTGCATCCCCCGATCGGAGCTCTGCCCAGTGAGCTCTCCCTTCCATGGCATGATCCCAGGGATGCAGGCGTACCCACTTAGGCAGATCGACCTGCCCATCACGTTTGGCGATCGAGCCAACTTCTACTCGGAGGTCCTCACCTTCGAGGTGGTGGACTTTTTAGGGTCTTACCACACCATCTTGGGGTAGCCATGCTACGCCAAGTTCATGGCGATCCCCAACTACACCTACCTGAAGTTGAAGATGCCAGGACCGAACGACGTCATCGTCGTGGGTAGCACCTTTTTACACGCCTACACGTGCGACCGCGAGCATTACGAGCTCGCCATGGCCGTCATCAACTCCGCTGAGCTCCCGAAGCTCGGGAATTCATCGACTTCAGCAGTCCTAGAATGCAGTGAGCCGACCTCCTCGAGTGCCTTCCACTCGACCAAGGAAACCAAGGCGGTGGGGATCAACCCCGCTGACCCAACCAAGACAGTGTGGATCGGGACCAAGCTCCTGGCCAAATAGGAAAGCGGACTCGCCGGCTTTTTACACGCCAATCGCGATGTCTTCACATGAAAATCTTCTGACATGCCGGGCATACCAAGTGAGGTCACCGAGCACGCATTACGCCTCATCTCGGGCTCGAAGCCTGCCAAGGAACGCTTGTGTCGCTTTGACGATGAGAGGCGCATGGACATAGGCGAGGAGATCACCAAACTCCTAGCAGTCGGGTTCATCAAAGAGGTATACCACTCCGACTGGCTAGCTAATCTTGTTCTTGTAAAAAAAAGACCAGGAAATGGAGAATGTGTGTTGATTATACTGACCTCAACAAGGCATGTCCAAAGGACCATTTTTCTTTGCCACGCATAGACCAGATAGTCGACTCCACTTTAGGATGCGAAATCCTCTTCTTTTTGGATGCCTACTCAGGCTACCACCAGATTGCGATGAAAGAGTCCGACCAGGCCACGACTTCATTCATCACCCTGTATGGTTCGTACTACTACGTAACCATGCCTTTCGGTCCAAAGAACGCCAACGTCACCTATCAATGGTGCATGCAGCGATGCTTCACCGACCAATTCGACCCGCTCGACCAGCCTGACCAATACAAGTGGCTGAAACCAACAATCACCGTCTATGTAGATGACGTAGTGGTGAAAATAGCTCAAGCTAGCGACCTGATCGCAAATTTGGCCACAACATTCGCAAACCTTCGAAGGTTCAATACCAAATTAAATCCCGAAAAATGTGTTTTTGGAGTTCCGAAGGGGAAGCTCCTTGGATACATCGTGTCTGAGCGCGGCATCAAAGCCAACCTCGAAAAAATCATGGCCATCTCCAACATGGGCCCTATACACAACGTTAAGGGCATACAGAGGCTCACCGGCTATTTGGCCGCCCTAAGCCGGTTCATCTCCGACTAAGGGAACGGGGGATGCCTCTCTATAAACTTCTCAATAAGATAGACACATTCGTCTGGACAGAGGAGGCACAACTGGCTTTGGAAAGCCTCAAAGCATCACTATCATCGGCCCCAGTCCTCGTCGCTCCCGAACGGGGAGAACCCCCCCCCCTCCTCTACATCGCGGCAAACAACCACGTTGTAAGCGCCGCCCTCGTCATCGAAAGGGAGGAGCCGGGACACCCCCTGAAGGTTCAACGATTGGTATACTTCATCGGTGAGGTACTCACCGATGCCAAGGCTCGATACCCCCAGGTGCAGAAGCTTCTGTACGCCGTGCTGATGGTGACCTGGAAGCTCCTGCACTACTTCACTGATCACGAGGTCATGGTCATCACCTCATACCCGCTGGGAGACATCATCTGCAACCGTGATACCATGGGATGAATCTCCAAGTGGGCTCTCAAGCTCATGGGTCATGACATCAGGTATGTCCCTCGCACTGCTATCAAGTCTCAGGCTCTCACCGACTTCATCGCTGAATGGACGAAAGTCTAGCTCCCGACCCTAGACGTCACCCACGAGTACTAGATAATGTACTTCAATTGGTCGGTTATGGTGCGTAGCTCGGGGGCTGGAGTGGTTCTGATCTCCTCGGATGGGAGCAGGCTCCGCTACATGATCTGTCTTTATTTTTTGGCCTCAAACAACGCCGTGGAGTATGAGGCCCTCATCAATGGACTACGCATCGCTGTTGAGCTCGGCGCTATGCGGCTATACATCCACGGTGACTTGGAGTTGGTCATCGACCAAGTCATGAAGGTGTCCTCCTGCAAGAGCCCTCTCTTGGCAGCACACTATAGGGAGGTGCACAAGCTCAAGGACAAGTTCCGATGGATCAAACCGCATCATTTCCCGCGAAAGGACAACGATGTCGTTGATTTCCTCACAAAATTGGCTGCCAGGCAGGTTTCGTCTCTAGATGGGGTCTTCATCAATGATCTCCATGAGCTGTCTACCCATGTTATGGAGTATCCGATCCAGACACACTCCAACACCAATCTGGCACTCAGGGGATCTGACCTCCCGACGTGCCCCGCCCCCGACCAAGTTCTCAGGGGCTCCAACCTTGGCGCCTCCATGACGACATCGCCCATCGACGTCACCGTGGTGGCACTCAATCGGGCTGACTGGAGAGCACCACTACTCGCCTACCTCCTCGAGGAGGTTCTCCCACCGGTAAGGACTGAAGCGCGACGTATCACTCGACACGTCAAGACGTTCGTCGCCATCGGTGATGAACTTTACAAATGAAGCCCATCGGGAGTACTCATGAAGTGCATCCCGACCGACCAAGGGAAGCAACTCCTCCTTGAGGTCCATGCCGAAATCTACGGACATCACGCGGCCCCGAGGTCGCTGGTCAGGAAAGCTTTTCGCCAAGGTTTTTACTGGCCCACTGCGCTATGAGATGCAGAGGAGGTTGTCCGTAGATGCGAAGGATGCTAGTTCTATGCTCGGCAAACTCATCTGTCGGCACAAGAGCTTCAGACCATCCCCATCACCTGGCCATTCGTGGTCTAGGGCCACGACATGGTCGGACCCCTTAAAAAGGCCCCGGGCGGCTTCCCTCACCTGCTCGTAGCGGTGGACAAATTCACCAAGTGGATAGAGGCGAAGCCCATCACCAATATCCGCTCGGAAGAGGCGGTCAAGTTCTTCCTCGACATCATCTATCGGTTTGGTGTTCCATACTATATCATCACCGACCACGGAATAAACTTCATCAAGAAGAAGTTCCTAGACTTCTATGATGGATATAGCATCAGGATCGATTGGGCCTCGGTCGGGCACCCGTGTACCAATGGTCAGGTCGAGCGGGCCAATGGCATGGTCTTCCAAGGACTCAAGCCCCTCATCTTCGACCGACTCAAGAAGTATGCTGGGCGATGGATTGTAGAAGTTCTAGCGATCCTCTGGAGCCTAAGAACGACGCTAAACCGGTCCACAGGTTTCACCCCTTTCTTCCTCGCATACAGAGCTAAAGCAGTGTTGCCCTCCGACCTCGATCACGACGCCCCGAGAGTAAAGGCCTTCAACCAAGACCAAGCCACGAAGGCTCAGCAGGATGCGGTCGACCTGCTCGAGGAGGCTCATGAGACGACCGTCATCCGCTCTGCTCGTTACCAACAACTCTCCATAGGCACCATGAAAGAAAAATCAGGGGGAGGATCCTCGAGGTCGGTGACCTTGTAATCTGAAGGACCCAGTCAACCAAAGAGAAACATAAACTCTCTCCACCATGGGAAAGACCCTATATGGTGACCGAGGTGATCTGGTCGAGCACCTACCGACTAAAGGACGACAACGGCAACGTTCTCACCAACACAAAGAACATCGAACAGTTATGTCGTTTCTTCCCTTAAAACTCGGTCTTACCGTTCTCTTTCCATTCAACGTTTGCTCCTACAGCACCCTAGCCCGAGCACCCTCGGCCTAGGTCGCTTGGGGGCTCCATGGGGGTGCGATACCACCCTCCTCTTTTACTATCGTATAGTAATACTTTCTGCCCCAACGCAAGGGCGTCGCCCAAACGAAAGGGCATTCCGTTCCTTTGATTACCCTATGTAACTTGCGTTTTAACCTCCCGACCGATCACACCCCGCCACAACCTACGGCTATGACCAACTGAGCCTCGCGGGGCACTCTCGGGTTCTTAAGGTTGTAGCCTACGGATCAACGGGCAGGTGCAAAAAAGAAAGGACAAAAAAACAAAGCTATGCTAGGGTAAAAACAAGGGCGGATGGGACAAGCTTCCCCTCATGAGTGATTTCATCATAAAACGAACTTAGAATATTCACGAATGTAAAGCTGTTTACACGGGGGCTCCCCCATGAACTCATCTCTTATATGAACTGACTATTTCTACCTTAAACACTATTATGGCCTCCCGGCGGCATCGGCTATCGGTACGGTCGATAAGGACGACAAGGACGAAGGTAGCTCGCTTCCGGTCGAGACGACGTTCCACTCTATTGGGGGCAGGATGATGCTCACCTCCGACCTAGTCTCCACTCCCACCACAGGCTGGATGACATCTTCACAGCGTATGTCTTTAGCCATGGACGAACAGTGAGCCTCCATCACCCACTGCGCGGTGGCCTACTCGACAACCATCTGTGCATGTGGCACCAAACTCTCCCCCAGCGCATGGATTTTGTCTGTGCTCCACCCATTGGCGTATCCTCTGCAAATGGCCGCGAAGTCCAGATCGGGGTGATGGGTCGCCACCGAGGTCAGCTGTGGTAGAACCTCCTAATCTAATGTCTCCTAGGAGTGCTCGTCTTCCATTAGACACTAAGCACCCAAGGGAGAACACTAAATTACTCGGTTCCGTCGGGCACACCCCAGGGGAGAACCCAAAAATCCATATTTTTACATCAGGATCATAAATGAGAGAGTAAAGCTTACAACATTTAACCATTTCTTACATCACTTTACATGTACATTAGAGTATAACACTGATGATTATAACAGCAGAATGTAATCATATTATTAGAGTTATGAACAATTTAATTGAACAACGGAATATAAACAGATGATCAAAATTACAGCGAAAAATAAATAGCTATTCATAGCATGATGAAGCATTGATAAATAAACTATGACAACAGATTATAGAACTTCTGTTTATAAAAAAATATTTGGTGAGAGTTATAAATAAAAACTATGATCGCATCGTAAAGGAAATCCTCTCTGAGCCCACCAGAAGGAAATCCACACACAAAGGTCAGCTCTAGCCTCCACCTATCACCTGCAACAGGGGGAATAAAACCCTGAGTACTCAATTGTACTCAGCAAGACTTACCCGACAGGAGAAAAGAAAAAACTCTAAGGATATGCACGGCTATCTGGCTTGTGGGTTTATTGCATTTGTAGGAAGCATTACTAAGCGTGCGTCCTTATATTTGATTTTTATTAACAGACGCATTGGTTCATTAACTAACCATTCTATGCAAGCACATGTGCTACTTTCAAGCAGGTGGTAAGCAATCAGATTTCCTTTTCCACTTCATCTTTCATCTTTCAGTTCTTACTACGGTGCTAGACACGAAACAAGCCGTACCGGATTGTCCGGCAATTCGCGAATCAATGCCCCCAGTTGGATACCTCAAAAACACAAGCCCCGCTTGTTCCCAAGGTACAAGCAGGACCAACCCATCACTCTCCTGTCCTGGATGTCCAAGTCCCCATCCAAATTGGGACTCCAAGCCCCCCCTGAGTCCCAGACTCAGTGCGGTGCAAGGACCTCCTCCACCAAAAATAAAACCCTGATAGTCGGTCCAAAAAGAGCTGGATCTGTGACAAGAGAGCAATAAGTCTTTCAAACGCCCATACCCAAGTATGTGCTCGGGATAATAAGTCTATGACTTGCCTCGATGGCTTATGCAACGACCGGTCCTTAACCGACACGGACAGGGAAAGCAGTGTAACCAAGCCATGCCCCGCGTCCACGATGACACAACCTCTTACACCCACCAATACCCAAACCATATCCCTGTCCGGTCACCATTTTCCCTTTCCACCATTTATATTTTTCAAGTGATGATAATACAGTAATATATTTCCTATCTCTCGCGAGTGACAGGCAATCACTCGACTTCTACCGAAATCCTATAGCATAGCAATCTACACGATCCTGTCATACTAGTAAGACTCATAGGATAAAGATATATATGCAAGTGGGTTTCATTTAACTCCTTAAAACTTAATGCACAAATATAATTTAAACTGGAGAAAAAGTGGGGGTTATGCACCGGGGCTTGCCTGGGTAAGATATATTAAAAAGTTAGTATCTGCATCTTCAGATCGTCCACCATCAACTGAATAGAAAGCCCATTGCATCATCTCCTGGAGAGAATACCATTACACCATCCTCGGATTCCCAATCATCCTTCAATTGATCCTGTAAATAACCAACGACAGCCGCAACGCTTAGAAATCCAATCACGCTTCCAAAAGTAACATTTCTCCAGCAACTCCCGATGACTCCGTGATCCATCGACGTCCCTCCGTCGGCGTCGAACTCGCGGTACTCGGCAAACAGACACAAATAAATATTCACATAAATTCAAATGTGTTCCAAAAATTATGAAACTTTATGGATAGGTAGGGTTCGATTTTAGATGAATTTAGGAAGAAGAAGTGATGGAATCAGAGTTAGCATAGTGGAGATATTAATTGTGCAAGGTGGCCGTTAATTAATCACGAGGAGAGAAAATGAAACGTGATTAGTGGCCACGTGTTCCCGCTGGTTTATTAGAAAGGGAAAAGGAATAAAGAAATGGGTGGAGTGGATTAATGGCTCACGACTCTTGACTTTATGTGTATAGGAGCTAAGTTGGTTCTTGGCTTTGCTACTAGCACAGGGCATAGGGCAAGCTGCTGCTGTGGACTAAACAAAGAGCAGAGCTGGTATATGGCTAGGACTCTTCGAGAGAGACACAGAGAGCACCGGGCGTTTGTGCTCCTCAGCTCGTCCGCTATGGACAGCTGCAGGACTTTCGCCTGATGGCGATTCTGGCCATGACTTCCAAATCAAAGGGCATGGGGAGGTAGAAGGGAGGTAGGGGATGTATGTGGACTATCTACCTTGGTCTATTGCAGCTCGAGGAAGGAGATCAATAGACGTAGTTTTCACGGGCAAGAACAGAGAAACTTGATTTGAGAGAAGCAAGTGAGCAGCGGAGTGGAATGGCTCGGTGTATCCTTTTAAAGGCAGGAGACGCGGGGATGGAATTAAGCAAGAGGAGGATAAGGACGGCGAGATGGTTAGGCATGGCTACTGTGAATGAACTGGAGAAGCGTAGGCGCGACAGCGACGCGTCGTAAGGTTAGTGGCTAACTAGCTTGCTTAAAGGTAATAAAGCGCTCCTTGTGCACGACGTGATGCTTGGATGAACAGTGTTTTCTGCGGCGAACAGTGTTTTCCATGGTGAACAGTATTTTTCTTCGTGCTACAGTGATTCTGTGGTGAACAGTGCCGCCGTGCAAGACGCAGTGAACCGTGTTTGGATTTCAGGTGGAGTTGAGTGGTCTTTGGTCTTTCGACGTGTCAACTGGGCTAGTTGATTCATGATGGACTTGGACTCGAGTGTGTCTTTGTCGTGTCAACGGGGCTGATCAGCAATAAAGAGTGTATGTGTGCTAATTAAATTAAGAAGGGAGAAGGAGGAGATCATTCGCAGACTAGCTCAAGACGAACAAGCAAGGAGACGCGTGCGGGCTCGGGTACTTCTTAAACATGACGCTAGGACGCCTAGGCCCAACATGGCCGGCCGGGCGTGCCGGTTGGCATGGACAAGACCGCGGTCGTAGAGACAAGCAAGGTAGGCAATCAGAGAAACAGAGACAAGCAGTGAGGGAGGGAAAACAAGGAGCGGCTCGGCAAATGTAGACAGAAGTAATCAAGTCAGAGAGAGAAGCAAAGCAAAAGCCAGGGAGCATGGATGTGGATGGATGAGGAGACTTTGCAATGCAGCGAATTGCAGGGCCACGATGAGAACGAGACAGTGATCAAAAGTAATGCCAGGCGAGTACGTTGCACGGCGGAAAAATAAACGAAGCTGCTGCGCTCCCTTTCTTGTCAGTTCATGCTTAACAAAATAAATCCGTGAGTTTATATATATGTATCATTCTATTTATTAATGGATTTTATTTTATTTATAAAAGTTGATTTTCATGCTTAATCTAACCGAACAAACCGTTTGCTAGAATCAGCGCCGGACATTCCTATATATTTCTACGCACTAAGTAATTTAACTTGGACGTTTATTCGAGTCCACAAAACTGGGTCACCGGATTCGCTTATCGCCTCAAGTACATTTTAAACTAAAAACACGAGAAACTCGTTTTGAAAATTTTACTTAGGCCTAAATTGCGGTGCTAAACGAGATCGTAACACCAGGGGTGTTACAACCAACCCCCTTAAAAAGAATCTTGTCCCGAGATTCGAAGCAAGAACCAGAAGAGGGGAAAACGCGATCTCATTCCGTAGATCAGGGATTACACAAAATATTACACGACTTCGAACACTAAACCACACGGGGATCTAGGGATACATGGTTAAGAGCAACCTGGTACAACCGAGACTTAATCCAGAAGTCGAGATAGACGAGGACAATGGAGAAACAACAAGATAATGAATATCCAAAACATGGCGTAGCACCAACAGATCCAAAAATAGTCGACTGAGAAGTAAAACATCGTGAATCCTAGGATTGACTAACCAACGGTAGACTTCAACTTCTCCAAAAACCAGATCTTTTCTTCTTCTCAGATTACACCATCACCTCGAACTGACGAACCTAGCTTCACACTGGCGACTGGATCTCGTAGCTCTACTCCGAATGCGAGGGGAATGAGGATGAAGAAGAAGAGCAAGGACCAAGGGTATCTTATAGTGGCGAACGGAGGTGAAGCGCAAATCACCGGCAGTGGAGGCGGAGTGGATGGGATACATAGATGGTTCATGCTGTGAAGATAAGATCGGACATGGTGCGCTTCCTGCGCGAGCGACAGAGGGGAAATAAAGGAGAGGAGAGGGGGAGGTCCGCTCGACGGGGCAAGCCTGCGGGTGGTCGTGTCCTCAAAAGGAGAAAGAAGGGAGAGGATGGGGGGTCCGGTATAGGGGGACGAGGCGTGGGAGTCAAGAGCCGACCGGATGCTGGGGAAAAGGAAAAACGCACAGTGCACAAGGACGGCGAGTACGGCACGATGCCGCGGCCACACGAGACGGGGAGCTAAGGGCCCGATACAGACAGCGTTCACAGGGCACGCAGCGAAACGACCCAGCATGCATAGCGCGGTCAACTAAACCAGGCTTGAGACATGACATTCACTCAGGCTTTTACAATTACTCCTAACTATCCACGACTAACCTTTTTCCTACTACTCTTCTTTTGCCTTTCCTTCCTTGTCCACAATGTGTACCAACCGTTGTATGAACTGAGATCACGACATACACGCTTCCTCCAAAACCACATTCTCTTGCTTTCCTTGATAGAACACTATGTCATCAACCTGTTGTGGATTTCCCGTTTGAACACCCGAATATTTTCAAGGAAATTATTTGTAGCAAAAGCGGTACGGCGGTGTAACTTGGTAAAGGTACTTGGTTAACAACCTCGATACCAGCGCGTACCGAGCAGCGTCACCATGTGGCAGCTGTTCCATAGGGAGCCCTCGGTTTCGTCGCGGCACCATAAGCTTTTAACCAGGCAACTATTACCAACTTACACTCCATGAAGGCGGTGGGGTCATAGACCACAAAGTAAGGGGAAAAATAAATGAAGTTGTTGTGCTCTCTTTCTTATCAGTTCGTGCTTAACAAAATAAACCCGTGAGTTTATATATATATGTATCGTTCTATTTATTAATGGATTTTATTTTATTTATAAAAGTTGATTTTCATGCTTAATCTAACCGAACAAACCGTTTGCTAGAATCGTATGGCTGAACCTCCTAAATTATAGGGCCCACATGCATCTGTCACTGTCCAATGACTTCTGATGACTATGCATATGTTCTCGGTAACTTAAGAAGCCTGTCGGGTGTCCTCGGAGAACCCCGAATCATCCACGATTTCCGAGCAGGATCCTATTACAGAGTCAATGCAGTATTACAACAGTTTAATCAAATATATACATCAGAGTAATATAGCGGAAGTCTTACAATAACTTAGTTTACAAAACAGTTGTTTCAAACCTTACAAACTAAGTATGATTATTATTACAAACCATAATAGTGGAGTGACATTAGTAACATAATACGAAACACACAATTAAGGTGCCCTGCCCAAGGGCCACACATTTACTTGTCATCATCGATTTGAAAAACAGTCATGCAGCATGGTCCAAAACAAACCTGCTCATGAGGCTCACCTGCAACAAGGGTTAACGAACCCTGAGTACAAAAGTACTCAACAAGACTTAACCAAAGTAAAAACTAAGAAGACTCAGGAATGCAGGCTTTGGGGATTCAAGGTATGGCTTTAGCGATAAACAAAGTTCTTTTGCGTAAAAGCTTTCTAACAAGATTCTTTATTTCAACATTTAACTCTTCATCAAGATCATATATAAAGCTGACATGATCCGTATTGAGACCATGAACTTCATATCAAACTCTTTCTCAACACATACTCAAGTTCCATTTATTAACTACGATGATGAACAGTGAGTTGAGTCTCCATAACCGAGGAGCAACGACGATTCGAACCGATTATAACCCAGCCGAGGATTCTCAACCACACGACATATGCAGGTCCCTGACCTACATATACCAACCTACACTTAGATCCTCTAAAACAAGAATGGATCCGCGCCACCCGAGAATACAGTACTCCACCAATCCAGCCCATTGCCACATGGGTACACGCTATTCTCGCCATCTATCCACTCCTAGTGCGCGAGTAGCCATTCTCGTAATAGAATAGCCAAGTTAAGGCTTACCGGAGTATGTGGCTAGTACTACAAAGTCTCACCTCATGCAATTCAACAATGGACGGTTCTTAATCGACACAGGCGGAAAGAGCCCGTTCACAAGACCTCTATGTCTTGTGGCTCTCACACACCGAGTCCGCCCGATCTAGATTTATTACTCCACCAGCTCATATTTCACGATACATAAAATAACCGACCGTATCCAAAAACCCTTTTATATCTCTCAGGTGACAGGTAATCACCTGACCTCTATTTGTCTAAGCATAACTAGGCATTTTTTGAATTAAAACTGGTAACAAGGCAGAGATGGAAAAACAAGGTTGGTAATGCACCAATTAGGTTTTCACTTGACTCCTAATCACTTAATGTAGTACTTCAAAGCAAAAGCGATATAATTTTTTGTAAAACACAAGGTAGGTTGAAATGCATCCGGGGCTTGCCTTGATTCTCAGAAAAGTCAGGTTCCGGAGTCGTTCCACAGATATCAAACCCGACCTCGACAGGCGGATTAACTTCCTCAACAACTTGATTAACTACCACGTTCTCACTTTCATTCACTACACAAAGTAACAATGCCTTGTTTAATATGATGCGAGATATAAAACATGATGCTTGATGATGGATGCAAAAATTAATAACTTGAATACAACTTTCCTTCACGGTGTAGTTACAAGCCAACAACTACTTAAACCTTTTCGTAAACTCAAACACTTACTTTAAGTATCAAGAATTATTTTATACTAATGACCCAAGGTTATCACTCAATCCAAAAATTCAAAAAAAAACCTAAGTCATTAAGGTTTACTATTTGTTTTATGAATTAATTATTTAATTCCAAATTATGAAATAAATCAACTTTCTCCAAATGAGCTCAAAATTTTTGTGAAGACTCATCACATGATAGGTAAGTGTAAAAACAATTTTCATAATTTTTGGATAATTATATAAGCCTAGAAAAATCATGGAAACCCATTTATTAATTAATTTGAGCAATTTTTATCACATTTTAAATGTACTGAAAAATAACATTTAATATTTTTCCTAAATAGTTCACATCTCAGAGAGGTCACACACAAAAATTCATAATTTTTGGAGCTCTAATTAATCCTATACAAAAATAACAAATCACAACACTATTTACTCAATTCAGCAAAATAGAAAAATTCATTTCAAATAACGGTCACTGACATCGGGTCCCACATGTCAGCACCGTTCCCCACGCTGACCACGGCGGCGAAGCTCACTGACCGGTGATTTCTCGCCGACGGCGAGATCTTCGGCGACGGCCAAGGTACTACCACGTTCCCTACATCACAACGCATCGATAGGTGGCACAAGCTGGACCAATTACGGACTGGACCGAGCACGACGCGGGCCATGGCGGCCACGACGGCATGGCTACGGCATGCCGGTGAAAGGAGGCCGGTAGCGATTAAACACAAGGCTTGGGAAGACTCAGGAGCATACCCCAAACACGCTCGAGCAGAAAGATGGACCGGAGGAGCAACGGAGAAGCTCGTCGGCGAACAAGGCAGTCACGGCGGCACAGCGGATGTCGACGGCGGCGTCCCAGTGGCTGCAGTGGACGAAAAGGTCACCCAACAAGGCACAAAGCATCACGACAACATGACGAAGCTAGAGCTACGCCGAGCAAGAGCAAAGACGCATCGTAGAGTGCTGGCCATGGTGACGCACACTCGACGACGATGCTGCCGGTTGCGAGGAAGAAAGGCACGCACAGCGTTTCCCCAGTGGAGTCAGGCTTCAAGGACGGGTCGGCTGGGTGCGCAAGGAGCAGGCAGAGCTATGACGGACTTTGCTGCGACTGGTATGCGCTACGGCGACGGCACGAGCTCGACGGAGCAACGACGACGTTGTTGGGAAAAACAGGAGAGAAGAAACAGAGAAGAACGACGACGGCATAGGCCTTATAGCGCGGCTCAGAAGTAAGAAGAAGCCACGCAGCAGCCTTCCCCATGCCAGCGCGAAGCCGGAGATGGCCACAGGCGTGCCTGGAAGACGTCGAAAGCTCACCGACGGTGAGGTGTCGCCCACGGGTACTGTTCACTTTAAGTACCGAATTACCACTTGATTTAAATCACAAATTACTCCCAAAATTGCTTGGTAACTCAAAAATCTCCAAAAACAAAAGTTGTTCCAAATTCAAAGTTCTACAACTTGGCTTTAATAACCATACCTAAATTATGTCTATATTTTGAAATGCAAGTTTAAAATCAAAAGGGGACACTTTAAGAACATATCGCCTTTTCAAATTACTTCAAATTTTATATAACAACTTTGAAAACTCCAAAAACCAACTTTGTACAAAATGACAAGTTCTACACTTTTCCTTTTAGGCTCAACCCCAAAAATGTGCTTAGATTTTGAATTGGGTTTTCCAGGGTAAAATTAAATGCTGGAAATTAGGGTTTTCGGAAATCCAATTCAACACAAATGTTTTGAAATTGATTCACTCCATACAAGTCAACACATATAACATAAAAGTAAACTTGTTTTAGTGAATGCATATCAAAGTTTTCATTAACACCAAAATTATGTGCAATGCATATGATGATATGGCATGTTTTAAGGTTTAAAACTCCAGAGGTGTTACAAATCGTCGTCGGACATTCCTAAATATTTCTACGCACTGAGTAATTTAACTTGGGCGTTTATTCGAGTCCACAAAACTAGGTCACCAAATTCGCTTATTGCCTCAAGTACATTTAAACTCAAAACATGAGAAACTCGTTTTGAAAATTTTACTTAGGCCTAAATTGCGGTGCTAAATGAGATCGTAACACCAGGGGTGTTACATCAGCACTCCCATCGTTCCATAGAACATGCCATCGGAGATGAGCGCCCAAACTTCATTTGGGACCTCCGCCAGTTGAACGACGGGCGTACTAGTGCTCGGTCCTGACCTAAACACCTCGGAGACGACCACCTGCGCGATGTTGCGAATCTAGTTAAGCTCCCCCTCGAGAGCGCGTTGCTCCTCAAGGGACTGGGCTAGCGCCTCCGTGCCCCGACCGACCACTGCTTTGACCGTCTCCAGCTCTTGCTCTAGAGAGCTGATCTTTCCACCCAATTCTAGAAAAAGACAACAAATTCAGAAGCAAAGGAAAGGAAAATTCAAGGAATCAACAAAGGGAGGAATAGGTACATACCAAGGCGGGCGCTTTCAAGAATGGAGAGCCCTACCTCTTGCCGGGTCACCCTCTCGAGCAGTCGAGCGTTCGACTCCTCTACCCCGAGCATCTGCCCCTAGAGCGCAACCACTTCTTGTTCGACGTCCAACCGGGCCTTCCTCTCTACCTCTAGAGCCTCCAAGGACTTCTGAAGTGCTGCCTCAGTGTCCACCAAGTGGACCTTCACCATGTCAAGTTCCCACTCGGCAGCAGTCGCCCGCTCGACCGCACATAGCTCCACCACCCGTGCTCCCGTCGCCTCGGCCGCCCGGTGTTGGGACTCATGGCGGATGAACTCCAACTGGTGCCTGAGCTCGTTAACCCACCACGACGCCGTCGCTTCCTGCTCCATTCGACCGTGCTCCTCCCAAAGAAATTAGGACTTACGGATCGACATCATCTCCAGATCCTGTGAGACAAGAAGCTGGCATGCTGAGACAACTATTGAAAGGCCAAAGAGTGAAGGACAACACAAAAAACACAGAGAACTTACCTCTACAACACGTGGCAGGTTGACTGTCATAGCCTGATGGATGAGCTCAACCCTCTCCAAGGCATCCTTGAGCCTCGCCTTGGTAAGGGTGAGATCGGACTCCATCAATAGTCCTCTCTCCTCGAGCAGTCGCTAGAGCTTCACCTCCTCCTCATCACGAAGGACGAACCGAGCCTTTCCTGGCTCACCGGGGCAAGGCCACACCAGCTCGCGGGTCACCCCCGACCCGCTAGAAGATCTAGCCATCGTAGTATCATGCAACAACCGGATCATCACCAGCTCCTAGGACGGCGGCATGGCCGGTGGCTCCACCCTGGTATGTTCCTCACCGGAGAAGGGGATATCCACTGCTAGAACTCCATGGCTCATCGGCAGATGCACTACCTCTGGCTTGGCCGTGATTCCTCCCGACCCCGCCAGCTCTGACTATGCGAGTGAACTGTGCACTCCTCCGCTAGGCGAGGCAGGGAGCTCGGTTTCCCTCCTCTCCTCCTCCGCAACTATTGGGGAGGGACTGCGAGAGTCACCTCCAACCTGACCTCCGCCATCACCACGGGGATCGCTGCCATCACAACTGCCGCTGCTGCCGTCGTTCTCGTGATCGGCCGAGAAGACCCAACCCCTAGTGGGGAAGGTCGTGCCGCCACCAACCTGCTTCCCTCGCCTCTAGACACGACCCGCTGCAGGCTGGGTCTCCACTCTTCTCGCACAGGAGGCGGGGAGATTCCCAGTCCCGCTAGCCCCTATCGCTGTCAAACAAGCGCAGGTTAGCCACACTAAAAAACTCAACTATGAGAACAAAAAGGAGCATGAATGCATACCTAGACGAAAGCGGCAGAGCCCTAAAGCCTCGACCGGCAGACGATGAGCCAACTGGATGATGACAACTCGTGGGTCGCGGCCCGTGCCCCTCGCATCGGTTGAGGGAGGGGCCGGCCGACCCAGCCGGTTCCTGATTGGCCCGCGAACGGCCGTTACCGCTAGCTCATGGCGAAAACACCAGAGCAACTGGCGGGGCATCCCCCCGTTGGGGGTCATGCACATGTGCAGACCCCAAAGATGTAGGGGAACGATCATGTCCCCCCCGACCGACCGGTGTGCTCCGCCACACTCGGAGCAGAGGGGCATGAAGCCAACGGCGCCTCTGAAGGGCACGGCGACCGTGCCCACTTCGCCTCTCGTTCAAGGCCGATATCTTCACTCACAGCGCGCTTCCTTGACTCAGGAACATCGTTGTGCGTCTCCACATCACGCCCGCCGCCGACGAACGCAGCCGTGGGTTCATGGTGCTCCACCGAGGCCACAATAGCGCCCTTGACTTCTTCATCCTCTAAGGCACTTGTGTCATCACCCATCTCCGTGGGCTCCTCTGACTCGAGCTCTGCTTGCACATCACTCCGGCTCTCGCCCCCCTAGACCCGCCGGTTGATTTCCTTCTCCTTATCAAACCTCCTTCGGGCCTTTTTGGCTTTCTTCTTCTTCTTGGCAAGCGCCGCCTCCCTCTAGGCAGCTTGCTGAGCCACGCCTTCCGACCCTCTTGGAAGATGCAGCCGGGATTTATAGCCCATGAGTCCCTTCAAAATGGGCAACTCGAAATCAATCAAAACATCAAAACAAGAAGGAAAAGGTCACAAAAAAGGGAGGGCATACGAAATTGGACAGCTTCACAGCATGAAGGGGACCGGGCGTCCCTTCAAGGGAGTCTTTATCCCTCAACTATAGCACCTGATCGAGACGACTCCAGACTTCATCCTTTGGCAACTCCTCTGGCGACGCACGGTTGGGATCCATCGGGCCAGAGTATTCCCACATCGGTCGCGTTCTTACCGCCAATAGGGCGACCCGACGGTGGAAGAAGGTACAGAAGACCAGCAACCCATCAAGGACATGCTGCACAAGCCTCTAAATCTCTATCTCAATAACCTCCAACTTGTTTTGCCGACTGGCGGGACCCCACGACCAGCTTTCCCTCCTCTCTGGCCTTTTTCTAGTGAACGTCAGGATTGGCGCTTCCGCTGGGTTCTAGATATAGAACCACTCACTGTGCCACCCCCGGTTGGAGTCACAGGGGAAGTACGCAGGATAGGGGACCAACGGCTTTGGCTTCTTCTGCAAGGCGAATCCCCCAACCAACGTGATTGTGGGCGGCTTCCCCTCAAATACGGCTCGCTCGCTGAAGATCCGCTGGAAGAGGTCCACGTGTGGCTCCATCCCGAGGAAGGCCTCATAGATGGTGATGAAGCCGGCGATGTGAAGTACCCCAGTCGGGTTGAGGTGCTGCAACTCTAGGCCCCACTCGTTGAAGAGCCCGCGCAAGAACCAGTGCGCGGGATACCCGAGCCCGCACTCGTGGAAGGCGAGGAACAAGATGACCTCGTCGGCCTGGGGTTGCGGAACAACTTCCCCCGGCACAGGAGCCCTCCAATGTGCCACCTCCTTTGATTGGAGTAGCCTCTTCTCGGTGAAGGCGGCCAGCACCTCCTCATCCACGTTGGAAGGCCTCTAGTTCAACATTGCGCCTCAGATTTACAAACGAATTTGTGAGTTCTCCTCTCCCTCGCTCTACCCTCCTCTCTCCAAGAAACCGCAGCGGCACATGAACATACTTGGCGAAAGGGAGGAAGGAGGAATGGTAGCGGTTGAAGGAAGGCGAAAGAACGAGAGGAAAATCCTCTCCCTTCCCCCTATTTAATGCAAAAAAGCATGCGGCGGGACGTGGCCCTGGCTGATGGGACGTGCCCTGCCCGATGAAACGTCGCCCGGTTAGTGGGACGTGGCCTGGGCAGGGCCCACCACTACCGCAACCCGGGCGCGGGAAATCAGGCGCAACTACACGCAAACGATCCTCCACCTTCCTAGGCAGGATTTGAAAGGGCCCACCAACGAAATCTCCATCGAGGAGAGGCCAATGGGAAACCCGAGTCGATCGAACGGCTACCGAGTGACAGGTAAGGAGCAGCGGGATGCCTCATGCGGGTTATGCTGACCCCATCACGAATGACGGACACGGATCCCATTCGGACATATTCGATAGGAGCTCCCTAGACCCGTCACTCGAGCCACTGAGGTAACCTTATCAAACCCCCTTTTCTTGTTTTCTAGTGCATAATCAATCATCCATTCTCATGCATGCATTCATATATTTATCCCATACATCCAAGCATTGCATATGCAGTTGTTGCATCACAACGCTTCGTGTTGCGTCATGAAGCAGTAGTCGCCTCATTTGATATGAGCGATGATCGACCGAGGTTCGAAGGCCAACCCGCAAAGGGCTCGAGGCCACCTCGTGTCAAACAGAGTCAGGGGAGAAAACGTAGGTGAGCCCCAGCGGCCCTCGCCCGATCCGCTTAGAAGCGGATAGGGTCATCTCGACCTTCTCGTTCGATCCTGACCTCGAGCCATGCCCACAGAATCTCTATCGAGAGGAGGCCAGCAGGCCACCTGAGTCGGTTTCTGGAATGGCTCGGGCATCTGCCGGGAGGCTGGTTAAGGTATAGTGGAATGCCACATGAGGGCTATGCCGACCCCGTTACGAACGACGGACCCGGATTCCACTCGGACATACTCGTTATTAAGCTCACCGAGCACATCACTCGAGCCATCGAGGCAAGCGACGTTAGCTCAACCCCTCCGGTTGCGGAAACCACGGACAGGGTAACGCATGAAACTAGACCGACCCCTCGGCCACGCCCGACACTTGGGTTGGCGCCTGACACTTGGGTTGGCGCTCCGTTTCGCCCGACCCCTCGGCCACGCCTGACATTTAGGTTGGCGCTCCGCCTCGCCCAACCCCTCTTCCATGCCCGACACTTGGGTTGACGCTTCGTCTCGCCCGATCCCTCGGCTGCGGCCGACACTTGGGTTAGCGCTCTATCTCAACCGACCCCTCGGCCGCACCCCACACTTGGGTTGGCGCCCGATCTCGCTCGACCCTTCGGCCGCACCAAACACTTGGGTGGGCGCTCCGCCTCGCCCGACCCCTCGGCTGCGCCCGACACTTGGGTTGGCGCTCTGTCTCGCCCGACCCTTCGGCCACGCCCGACACTTGGGTTGGCGCTCCACCTCGCCCGACCCCTTGGCCGTGCCCGACACTTGGGTTGGCGCTCCGCCTCGCCCGACCCATCGGCCACGCCCGACACTTAGGTTCGGCTGCGCCCGACACTTGGGATGGCGCTCCGTCTCGCCCGACCCCTTGGTCGCGCCCGACACTTGGGTTGGCGCTCCGCCTCGCTCGATCCCTCGGCCGCGCCCGACACTTGGGTTGGCGCCCTGCCTCACTCGACCCCTCGATGGCGCCAGACACTTGGGTTGGCGCCCGACACTTGGGTTGGCGCTCCGTCTCGACCGACCCCTCGGCCGCGCCTGACACTTGGGGTTGACGCTCCGTCTCGCCCGACCCCTCGGCCGCACCCGACACTTGGGATGGTGCTCCGTCTCGCCCGACCCCTCGGCTGCGCCTGACACTTGGGTTGGCGCTCTGTCTCGTCCGACGACGACCCACGATCTTACACCCACCGGGTGCGCTCGTGAAACAAGTGTAAACAACCCCTTCACGACTTCACAGAAGTCCCAAAAGGGCTCGGGGGGCTCCTGTCGGGTTCATAAACCCGAGGTCCTCAATGGGCCCGCTTCCTAGCAAAAACTCGGGCCAGCAGACGACGTAGCAACAACGCGCACTGCCCGAGCCGGCCCAGATACCTAATGACCGGCCGGGAGAATGATCCGGTCCCCGACCGGAAGGCCTGGCCAAGGTGGGGACATAGTCCGACTTCGACCTCCTTTTCTGACCGGGAATACGCCGGAGCTCTGCTTGCAACTCTTCTCCGATCGACACGGTCGGGACCGACTGGGAACGACCGACCGGGGAGCCCCGCTCGATAAGAGCCCGGGGATCAGGCGGAGCAGATAAGGTAAGGTGCTCAAGTCAAACTGCAATACCGAAGATCGTACCCTGCCATACCCTGCGCACCTGCAAGACGATGCCACCAGTCCATGCCAGATAGGCACTATGCAACCTTCCAGGCGTGTCAAAACCCAAACAGTATTATAGGCGCCAATATTTTCCATACCAGACGAACACGGTAGAGCCTACCACACACATCTAGACATAAACAGTATTGTGGACGCCGACGACCATCTCGTACCTGACAGCGTGGGCAACAAGACTAGATAACAAACGTATACATTCTCTCTCTTTCTCTGACTTGTAAGAGTCCATCCCCTTCGACTATAAAAAGGGATGAGCTCTCTCCTGAAAAGGGATCTGGCTTTTCTGACTCTGGCTCTCTAAAAAAAGAAGTTAGACGATTCGAGCACTTAAGGACCCGAGAACTTGAATAGCTCAATAGCTCTAGAACCCTGAAGCTACATAGAGCACACGCTCCAATACTTAACGCACGTTAGAGCCCCCGTCACTCTCGGCCCCTCGGTTCAAAGTCCGATCGCTTTTAACACCCCTTCTTATTCCTACTCGTTTGTAACCTCATAGTAAACTTCGAGCACCTAGGCTCAAAAATAAAGTTATCGACCGACTGAAACTGGACGTATGGCACGTTGCCTAAACCAGTATAAATCCTGTGTTATTGAGTGCTCGGCCACATCTGATCACACCGTACAATAAAACTACAAATATTTACTTATTAGTCATTTTTCGCACCGACACCTGGCATGATAAAGTAGGACCTGCGTGCTGCTTAAAGCAAGATAGGGCTAACAATATCTTGATCAGCTACGGATCTTGACATGCCAACCGTCTCCTGCCAGCTAGCTTCTGTGCTATTGTGCACATCAACAGGATCCTACAAATTTACTGCGATTCAGCGCACATCGCAATAGCTTGGTTACACTGTTCTCCTTCGGCTAATGACACATGCCCTGTTACCATCATTCAGAATGCTGCGTCTGCAGGCTACAGGTACAAGTGCAGATATACGATACTGTAGATGCTCTGAGGGTTGAGGTCGGGGAGAAACCATTGACAGACCACTGCAGGAGTATCACATGAGCACTAAACAATCGGGATAAGCAGTCCATGCCAGACAGAACTTTACTGACAGAGCAGACTTTCTGGTGAGATGAATTGAACCAACAAAGAATCATGTTCTCGTTCAGCCTTACTTTTTTAGCTAGAAAATAATATTTTTCTCTCATAACAAATCAGCTTTATAAATCAGCCTCAGTAATTCTACTTCTTTAATCATAAGATAATATTTTTCTCTTATAACAAATCAGACCTATAAATCAGCCACAGCGATAAGTCCTGCCAAACGTGACCGGATCATCCTTGATTGGCTCGACTGTAGCAACTAGCAAGTAATCGATGTAATTTCAATATCTCCACAACGGAGTGGTAAAAGAGTAATAAGCAGATCCACCAAGATCACAGTTCCTGCAAGAAGCATGGATTTACTTAAATGGTAATTACATGAGTGAACTCCATGTCACCATCACACATACTCTACCAATCGGGCCCGTTCCATTTCAGTGGAGGCAGCGAGCGGGATGCCTAGTACAAGCAGGTGAATTTTTTCTGATGGAGGGAGGTAAGGAAAGGGAGGCCATTCCAGGGAGATTCGATCGATCGATCCCAACAGCAAAAAGAGGAGGGAAGAAAGTGAAAGGAAATAGGAATTTTTGCCATTGGCATGAAGATGGAGGAACAAATAAGCTCCCTTTCTTGTGTCACATAACAGAGGGTGAGTATGTTTTCCTTTTTCCGTTTCTCTCTCTTCTCTCCTCTTTACTGCTGGGCCGGCGTTTCTTGGTTGACACAGACGGGGCGCCGTCACTGCGCCGCGACGGTGCGGGAGGAAGACGGGGCCGCGGCCGGCGGCGGCGCGGCGGAGGTGGTGGCCGGGGAGGGAGGGGACGCCGGGTGGCCGTGGCCGTGGCCATGGGAGCTGCTGCGGTGGAGGCGGCACTTGAAGGAGCCTGCGTGCGTGGCCGGCGCACAGACGCACTTGGGCGCGGCGCCATGGCCGTGGCTGTGGGCGGACGAGGCGGACGACCAGCTCCTCCGCATCGTCTTGGGCGACGACGCCGCGCCGGTCGGCGTCGTGCTGTGGTGGCCGTGGCCGTGGAACCGGCCCTCGTCCGCCACGGTGTCGACGTAGTTGGACGCCATCAGCCCCTACTGGTTCTCTGTTCACTTTCCTGTGCCTGGATGGATAGCCACCATTAGGATGACTGATTAAATTAGTTACTACAAGGATCGCTGAAGAAAGTGATTGTACGCAGAGTTTCCACCGGCGGACAAAATTATAGTAGTCAAGCCAAATACACAAGTTTTGATGATTTGAGCTACCACATGCACCGAAGAAGGAATCCAGTTAGTGATCCGTTTCAGGTTAGTGCTCTACCTAGTTCTTCCTATTAAACTCCACAAGCAGCAGCACATGCTTGAATAGAAAAATCTTAAAAAAGAGGAACAGATCCAGAACAGCAGTGTGTTTCTCTTCTCCTAGGTAGGAGTTAGAACTGTAGAAGTAAAGGGATAGGAGGAAGGCTTCCTAGGAGCTTACCAGACGAGAGTAAACCGGCAGCTGATAGGCAGGAAAGAAAACAGAGGACGCCGCCGAGGTGCCGAGAGCGGCAAACTGCGGCACCACGGCGAGCACTCCTCGGTTTTTATACAGGGGATGTGGCACTGCCCGCGGGCAGCATCGGGCGCTGCCCAGGATTCCTCTCCGACCCCGCCCACTGGCCTCCTGGACCCACACACAATCTACTACTAGCCCACTGGTTTTTGAAGCTAATCCCGCAGGCTAAGCAAGGCGCCAGCGGATTAGATGAAATGAAACTCGATGCGTGAAATGTGACGCCGCCGACGGCCGTGCCCTCAAGCCGGCGGGGGCGCGATTGTTACTGGCAAAGCGGTCATTTCGGCGGGTTTTGATTGGAAGAAAACAGGGGGCGGTTTCTTTGAGATGGCGGGAAACGATGGGCTGTGGGCTACGGAGCTTGGCGGTTTGCACAGCTGGCTCGCCGCCTCGCGTCGGGTTCGGAGGCGGGAAGCCGGGAACCGAACAAATCTCACGCGATCACGCGCAGACGGTTATAGAATGAATCTGCTGCTGCTGCTCTATCAAAATCTTCTTTTTATACTGTATACTCCTACGTTCGAGGAATGATGTAAATCTAGCTTTTCGACCAAACATTAGTGTAAGTGTAAAATTACGTATTTACCCTTTTTCTATTATTCTAAAAATAGTTGTGTTCTGGAACGTTCTTCTCATGGACGATAGATTTTAGTCATGTAGGGATATTTTTAATTGGTGGATCCTATTAAAAAGGTGATCTATAACTCTACAATTACATGTTTTTTAAACAATATTTGAATGTTAGAATTATATGGGTTTTTTTTGAGACGGAGGGAGTAGATAATATAATTCTGTTTCCCAATCTATGTGCAGCGAGCGGAGACCGGAGAGCGCGCCCACGGTAGCGGACGGCGCTCGCTTGTCCAGACTCGTTAACGCCCCCATGGCCACGGACTCCGTCCCCATCTCTTCACCTGCACGTCGTCGGCTTTCAATTTCGCAGCGCGGCGGTGTGATCGCCTTGGTGTCCCTAGCCACGTCACCAGATTCTTCTGCCCAGCAGCTCCAGGCCTCCAGTGGCAGTGAGGGCCACAGCGACAGCCGCAAGGCACGGTGAGCGCAGTCACCGCAGGCCGAATAGTAGCCGGCACGGCCACAGTTGGATCCCGGCCTCTTTCCTCTGGTTTTCTTCCCCACGGACGCCGGGTCGCCGGCGGATGGGGTAATAGCCGTTCAACGATACGTCCGGCCGGCCTTGGAAACCTTCAACTGCGCCGTGCGTGGGTGCCTCTGAGGATTCGATTCGATCCGGCGAGCGATTTGGTCCGCGCCGCGCCAACGTACATACTCCAGAGTTCCGCATCGAAATGCATGCAAGCTCGCTCACGGAGTCACGGGGACCCCGCGCGCGGGCGGGGCGTGTTGCACTGGGTGCAGCGGGCACTGCGAAAGGAGGCTGCGGTTTTCGGAACTCTCTCTTCTTCCTCCATTCGTGGTCGCAGATGCTCGACTAGTCGACTTGTCTCCGGATAGAGACGGACGATAAAATGCAGTGGAAATAGTAGTGGCCATACCTCAACAAAGGCACAAAGCCACAAGAAAATAGAGAATCTGCTGCTACCCTACTCCACAGCTGACTGTCAGATGACGAGGCATACGCATAGTCGCATACCACCACCACTAAAATTTCTGCATCCGAAAAGACAAAACACCATATACGCGCCATGCTGTGCCAGTGCGTGCAAGTCATTTTACGCAGCGCGTGCATGCTGCGCCACATCGGCAGCACGTCGGATCGTGATGATTCCTTTCTCTAGGTCATAGGAGTGTATCTCAGGACTGAAAGCAAAGTTACCAGCCACCCTTCCGACCACCGAGCAGTGTCCATTCGTTTTTCGGTGCTGTTCCCTTTGGTCCAAAGGCACCAGAGAACAAGGTGTCAACACCTTAAGACCACCACGGCCAAACCCTATCTCCTCCGCACCGGCCAGCCCTCCATTATTAGCTCCTCCGGCCCGCTTCATCATCCTCCACAGCTAGCTAGCGTCTCATCACAAAGTAAAAAAAAAACGAGGCCCGGTACATTATTCCGGTCAAACACAATCGTCCATGCTCACTTGCTCACCCATGCATGCATGTCGACATGATGCAGAGTGGGCATCTCTGGTCTGAATCTCGGCCGAATTGAGCTACTACGTACCGTCCCTCTCTTGCAAGCAACGCCATTGATTCCTCTTCTTCTCAGGTTAATAAAAGAAAAACGATTCAACTATCCCTTTCACTGATGTATCGTATCGTGACAACTGCCGCCACCTTCTGATATAGATATTCGCAGAGTCGTGTCGAATCTCTGCTGGTTAATTAGTTGTTCTGATGGCGATTTACAAGAGAGCACACCCTGATGTTTTTCTTTGTGTAATCATCTGTATCATCATCAGTTCACGCGTTTAGGCTACAAATATCAAGCTAGCACACCACCACCGCTCGTCGTCAGCTTCGCACAAGTCTCAACTCTCAAGGAGACGGACTAAAATACTGCACCGATGGAAGGAGTTTGAAAGGAGATGTGAACATCTGAGGGAATAATCTGACCAGTGCAGGGTTGCATATACTGATCTTGGTAGGGAATGAACGAAAGCAACAGGCCGTGACCATGGGATCGGATCCATCAAATCTCTTGCGCTGTTGTGGGGCACATCAGCATGCAAAAAGTCAGTAGCAAGAGCTTTGGAAGAGTATTTCTACGCGGGAATGCTAGATGCAGTAGCTTCCAAAGAATAATCTCGCAAAAAAAGCAAAAATGGAAAGGCAATTCATTTTGCAGTAACAAAAAAATTTGCTTATATTCTAAGTGAGTCTAGCATGTCCATTAGGTCACCCATAAACCATCGTCGATCAATAGGGTGGTATTATTGCGACCTCAATATCATTTCTAGGGTTATTAGGGAAGATAATTTTATAGATGACTTAGAGCATCTCCAGCAATGCTTCCTAAAACACACACCTATTTCTCTGTTTAGGTAGCTACCAATTTTCATACTACTCATATTTCGTGGTTTACTCCAGCAACACTACCTAAAATAGACCCACAAATCCATCCTTGTAGAGGATGACATGTGGGACCGATCTGTCATCCTCTTCCCTATCTCATGGCCCATGGACGAACTCGGCCATCCTCGTCGAGAGGGGAGGGGAGCTGCCGGGAAGCTCCGATCGGTGGCCGTGCCGGGGAGCCTCGCCGGGGAGGGGAGGGGCGGGCAGCCACGACGCAGGCTGGGAGGGAGGAGGGGCAGCCGTGCAGTAGCCGAGGCTGCACCGGGAGGTCACTTGTGGGAGGTCGTGCAGCCGGGTTGGGCCACCGCCCGGGAGCCGAGGTTGCGCTGGGAAGTCGCCTGGGAGCCGAGGTCATGTGGGGAGGTTGTGCGGGGCTAGGCCTGGCCACTGGGAGCCTCAAGTGGCCGGGAGGCGTGGCGTCATGGAGGAGCATGCGGCTCCGTGTCGGTCCTCATGCGTGCTCGAGCTGCAGAGAAGAAGGGGAAAATTTTGCACGGTGGAGTAGGGGCCAACATGAATAGAGGGTGAAGGGCGGAAAAGTAGGGGCCAACAAAAGTAGAGGTGTAGTAGGGGGTCATTGGAGCTGGTTTTTGACCCCACTACCAAATCCGTAGTAGGGGTCAAGTAGGGGCATTGTTGGAGATGCTCTTATACTCCATACCAAATACACATTGGGTCCCACCAGTCAAGGAGTAAGTATGTTCTTTTTTTTATTTTACTATTCGTCTTCCCTATCTCTCCTTCTCCACACCAATTCATTCTCCCTACTGGAAGGTCCTAGTTTGGTCTTAGTAATTGAGTGATAACTTAGGTGAACTAACATATGGTTGATGTGAGAGATACACAATGTTTAGTCCACACGTATACTAATGTGAGAAACACTTAAAGCTATGGTGGAGAGGTGGCTTGGTTATGTTACAAGTGCTCAACTAGTACTTTGGAGGAGCTCATTGCATATAAGACATGATATGGTGTCATGTGGCTATCTAGGTAGAGAAGATCAAGAGACATGGCTTGACTATGAAGGACCGAGTTGCTAGTGTGAAGAGCAAGTTAGAGGCTCACGCGACGGACAAGTTTCGGAGTCTCATCGACAATGACTCCACCAAGGAAGATCACCAAGTCCTCCACCAGACTGTCTAGGTGCTGACAAACACCAAGAGTAACAAGTCTTCAAGCCTCTAACTCAAGGAACCCAAGCAAGAACACTAGTAGCACTCAAGGCTAACCCTCAAATCTCACTTCTTGGCTTAGGTGGTTCTACAAATGCTTCATTATCCCCTCTATAGGTGTCGGCAATGAGCAGCTCCAAAATAAGCCAAGGGTTAATACAGAGGTTGAAGATGTTGCTAGCCGTTGGAAAAAGCTGACATACACGATCATCTCCAGATGATCCATTGGCCTCCAAATGTCACCCTAGGTCATACGCCCTTCAACGGCTAGTTGAAAATATACCAGAATATTCCCCACCAGTGGATCACATAGTCCCACTGGATCGTAGAAAGACTTGGCCAACTAGCCACTAAGCTCAACTTAGCCCACCGAATGATCCGCTGATGTCATGAAGTCCTTTCCTGGATCATACTGTGCACTTAGTAACCTTGATGAAAGCATCTAAGCCCCTATTAATTTATATAAAGTAACTCTTTAATTTGTACTCCCTCTGTCCCAAAATAGAAGTAGTTCTCGTTTTCCGAGAAGTCAATATTCTTTAACTTTGACTAATTATATATAAAAGAATATTAATATTTATAATACATAATTAGTATCATTAGATAGATCGTTGAATATACTTTCATAATAAACTTATTTGAAGATATGAATATTGCACGTATTTTCTACGAACCTAGTTAAAATTAAAAAGTTTGACCTGCACGATCCCATAACGACCTTTTTCTGGGACAGAGGGAGTATGCAATTTACACACCTCGTCACATATATTAAACTAAAATATGCCTCGAATTAATAATGTCTAAATACCGTCGGCAGGCAGACCCACGACCAGCACCAGATAGTCCCTGAAGACAGGTGCAACACAAGCTAGGCTATGGACATATGCGAGTACTCTCATTGTGCTCCAGTTCATTATTATGTGCTGAGAAAAAAATCTTTATGTTTTAAACGATACACTTCTTCCATCGTCAAATTAAAAGTAAGCATAAATGCATAAATATTATGTGCCACTATGCAGCTCAAAGGCAAAGTAGACATCGGCCAAGCCCATCGGCAGGAAGAGCCACGACCGGCACCAGACGGTCCTGAAGACACGTGCAACGCATAGGCTGTGGTCACACGGATGCTCTCGTCATGCTCCAATTCATTACACATTACACGTTGAGGAAGAATTTTAGTTAGGCCTTGGTTGATGCGTATGTATTTATCTTAATCTACGTGTGTTGAAGTGAATTAGAGTAGAATTTAACTAAGTTTCATTCCAATCCACTACAACACATGTGAATTAGAGTGAATACACATGCATCCAAACAAGGCCTTAGGGTACATTTGATGCCCAGAAACATTTCGGTTTCTGAAGTGAATACGCAAAATCCAGACCAAATATAAAGCGTTTTCCGTGGAGCATGGAACATCTAGAAACATTTCACCCAAATAGATGTTTTGCAGTGTTCAAGTTTATTTCAAGGAGACTAGATCAATAATTAAATGATTTACTGATTCTTGCCACGTGATTCCATTTCAGCAGAGAGAGGTTTCTAAGAGAATCTGCAAACCCTGGGGCGTGCATCTGTTTTTTTATTGCCTGTTTTTTAGGAGGGAAAGAGTGTGCGATGGGGTCGCAGGGGCCGCTGGGGCACCCACCCGCGAAGGGATGGCCTGGACCAGAGCCGCATCCGCACCCCGCCTGCACCGAGCCGTCGCGGCCGCTGGGGCCCCCACTCGCACTGGGATGACGGGGAGCCTGGGACCGGAGTGGTCGGGTCCGCCGCGCCTGTACCCCGCCTACGCTTGGGTCGCTAGGAGCTCGAGCCATCTGGAACCAGAGTCACAGGGAACGCGGATCGTAGTGGCGTTCCGTGTTTCTGGAACTTTCGTTCCGGATCATGGATCGGGGACGGCGTGGATCAGGGACGGCGAGGTAGCATCGGTTGGGGGGTGTGACGCTGGAGCAGCGTGATGTAGCGGCCATGGGTGGCGCGACGCGATGGCGCTGGGTTGAGTGGAGCATCGCCGCGTCAGGTGATGGCGGCGGCGATCGCCTCGAGCTCGACGCTCGATCGAATGGAGGCTTACCAAGATTTTTAGGACCCGGACTCGGCGGTTGGGTCCGCGTGGGCATGTAGCTGGGCGGCGGGAACACCTACCGCAAGGCCGCTAGCCGGGTAACGCTAATCGTAGCTGCTATCGCAGACCGCCCCATCCAAAAATTCGCCGGCCTAATAAAGATCCTTCTTCGATTCCTCATAGCCAGCTCCTCACCAAGGTAATCGCTCAATTTGGCAGATTTTGCGCCGCCACCGCCATTGCCGTGGCTCGAGCTCCGCGACGCCGCCCCGCCTCCGCCTCACTAAGTCAATACCACTCGCTGTTCTAGGTCCACCTCGATGCCCTCCATCTTGGCCTCGCACAGGTTCCAGGGAGCTTTGTCGTCACGCCGGGAACGGGGCCCTTGCCGCCGGTTTCCATCGCCACTAGGCATGCCGCCGTGGCTAGCTCTGCTCCACCCACCTCGGATTTGCTGCGGGTGGGATACACCGTGGGAGGTGACCCTTGCAACTTGGCGGTTCCCGTCTTTGAGCTTGGCCTTGTGTTGTCATCACAGGCGCACTTCGTGCCTCCATTCTTTGCGCGCGCCTCGCCATGGCCGCCGTCGTGGTGCCTGATGCATCTACCGCCACCGCCTGCAAGCTCCCTCACCTGGCCTCGGGGAAGTGCTGAGAGGAACTGAGAGGGAGAGAGAGAGCTGAGCGGGCCGGCTCCTGTTTTGACCCGCGCGGCCGTCCTACGTGATGGTCAATGCCGCGTGGCGGGTCAAAAACCGCACACGTCAAGCAAAACCGCCTCAATCGAGCCGAGGTGCTAAAACTGAACGGTTTTGAAAGTTCCATTAGCTGATTCAGACGGTTTTGTAGTTGGGGGTCAAAATTAGACCAACATGATAGTTAAGGGGCCAAAAGTGGACTTAATCTTTTTTGTTGGATTAAGTCCACTTTTGGCCCCTCAACTATCATGTTGGTCTAATTTTGATCCTCAACTACAAAACCGTCTGGTTCAAAAACCTCAAGTTTAAAAACTGTTCACTCTTGGCATCTAGACACGGTTGTGGCTGTTTCGTGCCGACGTGTACCTGGTTTTGACCCGCAGCGCTGGTTTTGACCGCCACGTAGGACGCACGCACCGATGGATAGCCGCGCTCGCAGCCGATTTACGCCATAGAGAGCTACCTTCGCCGGACTCTTCACGCGCAGGCTGCACCTCCTCCGCCGCCCACCGCGGCCCGCTCCCTGAGCGCAGGCTCTCCATCAACGCGCCGACCATCGTCATCTTTGTGGGGCGCCTACTCACCGACACACCCAAAGCCTCGTCGTGCGCTCGGTCATACCGCAAATACCTGGGCACGCTGGGCTCTAAGACGGACGCGGGACGGAGCTCAAGGAGATCT